>BMAO01012977.1:0-92814 GCA_019973975.1 Trichonephila clavata
CAATGGTATCTTATTTTTTTCCCTCACGTATCAGATTTTGATGCTAAAATTAGTCTTAAATCTCTTCATAAAATTCTGCTCGTAAGCTTTTGAGTTATAGAAGTTTAAAAAGGTCACATTAATACTAAATGAATGTTTAAAACATTTGACGATAAAACAAATTCCTACTCAACACATTTCGAAACCTCTTGCACAAAGTAATTGATAATTTTTTTCCACTTTTAAAAACATAAAATAATGTGGGAGGAGGGAAGTGATATTATTTTGAAAAACATAACTAAATGCGGGTACGAAATAAGTATAAAAAATTTTGCGTATTACAATCCACTCTAGTATTGATTTCTCATGTAATGCAACCCCTAAATACAAAATGTCATACAAATTCTTCAGAAAGTTCGGAAATTAATCAAAGAATCGGAAATTGTCAGCTCAGTGGCTCAGAAGTAGCGTGTCCCAGCCTCGTAAGCCCAAACTTCAGGGTTCAATCCCGGCTAGAGTCGATAGATTTTCTGGATGCGAAAACTGTAGGCCCGCATGCAGTGGCGTAACGGAGAACATTTGGGCCCCAAGTTAGATTTTACAAAGAGGCGGCTTTGGGCCCCCTAGAGCCCTGCTACCTCCATGGTGCGGGGGTGTACCTTACGCTTCTGCCCACATATCATATGATGAAATGGCATGAAAAAGATATCTTGGGAATCAATTTGTCTCTGGTACTCTCGACAATATCTAGCATTCGACGAGAGCTTGAATTGAATAAATTCAAGCGTCAAAATTTGGTAGCGAAATCCGCCACTAGATGGTGCCACTATGAAATGGCTTTCACATTTAGGGCCGTGTCAACAAAGGCTTAGTTGCCTTTAGCAGCCCATTATGGAAAAGAAAGAAATATGATTGGAAATCCCGGAATTGAAAGGGGCATACACTCATTTATAAATTGCAATGATCAAACAAATCACATTACGCTGAGTTAAGAGAAAAAACAGTATGAATCATTTGCTAGGAATTAAGAAAATAACCTTCAAATATTTCCCCCCCCCGAATATTTCCGTCGTGTGTGGGGAAATTTGGAGTGGGGGGGGGGCTACTCAGGTGTCGTTTGTCATTTGACCGAGGTTTAAAATTACGAGGTCTGAGACCAATAGCCCCCGTGCTGCTTTGAAATGCACCCTCAATAGTAAAAAATTAAAAATTAACCGAACCTGTGATCAAATTCAAATGAAATTTTGAACGTAAGCTATTGAAATTAATCTCCTTTTATATCTGCAATAGCGTAGTAACAGTGTAACCCTGGTTACGAACCGGCATTTTTTCTGTCATCGTAGTTCGAGTCATGGTGCCACTGAAGACCCACCGTATAGAGTGGCTAATGCACATTGACCTGGTGTGGAAATATGGGAGTGAAGTTTCAGCTCAGTTGTCATCATCGGCACTCTCCACGGCTTAGAACAGAGGTCGGCAAGCTTGTAGCTGCGGCGTGCCAAACCAATCTACAAATACTATTCAGCGTGCCACACAGTAGGAAATTTTTGAAACAATTCGATTCTAGCGAGAATGCATGCAGAGTTAGAAAATATATGCCAATAATTTACATTTGCAGTTTTATAATGTATTAATTTTGCATCATCAAAAGATATTCCCTTAAACAGCATAAAATATAACTCTTTCTTCAACAAAAACAAAAAAACTTAAGTTTTCCTTATATTATGCATTTTAAACATATTTATTAAAATAACAAATAGGCAACAACAATACACAAGTATTTCTCTTCATTATAGTACTGTACTTTCATATCGTTATATCAAGGGTATAATTTTTGATTTTCAATTTGACACGATACTGAGCATTCAGTTGTTAAACAGTTTCTTTGCGATCTCGAAATATTTTTCCTGTGAGGAAAGATTTTCTACTTAGATATGTAGAACCAAAAGTGGAAAGCAGATTAAACGCAATTTTCTCTTTTCAAACTATTAAATCTCTCCAGCAACAACATTCAATAATTTACAAAATAGATGCAAATTTATCTTTAGATCTAACAGATTTTTTCGTAATTCCTTAAATGTCTATAATTCTGAAGATGTTTGTCAAATAAGGTCGATTACAAATTTATCAGCTTTCATGCACTAAAAAATGGACATATTTGATGAGTAATGTAGAATGCCACTGGGAATTGGACCGCTTGCCACATGTGGCATGCGTACCATAGGTTGCCGACCCCTGGTTTAAAATATTAAAATCAATTAATTGAACCGAAATAATCTATTTTTCTAGTATATTTGTGAGTTATTGATAAACTACTAGGCCTATTTTCTTAGAATGAAATTCGAGAAAGAATTATTTTGCTTTCTCTTCTAGAGAAGCGTAGCTACCGCTGTATCGGCCGTATCAATGATACGGGGCCCCCAAGCAACAGGGGCCCCAGCATTTGTAATATTTTGAGTTTTCAAACAAGTTTTATTAAAGCGATTATTTTCATTTTCGAAAAAAGGGCTCTCAATGAACTTTGATACAGGGCCTTCTCAGGACTAGCTACGCCAATGCTTCCAGAATATAAGTTTCTTAATTGTGTCACTTAGTTTTAGTATTTATTGCTTTTGAATTTTAAACTGCTTTTATTCTCTATAAATGTGTGCGGTTCTGTGTAGGGCGTTACATGCTATAATTTGTTATTCAGAAATCAAACACCGTCGAACAGTCAACAAAGTCTTTCAGGAAGGAAGACCACATGGATGAGCGTCCAGCACCTCAGAGACAAAGAAATTTTAATTCTTCATTCAAGTAAGGATATTTTTTAAAAGAAATATTTATGCATTTTTTAATTAAAAAAAATGGATGAAAGCACATTATATAGATAGTAAATAGTATCATTTTCTTGATTTTGCATGGATAAGGTTATGTGTGAAATCTGTAAATCCAAATAAAGATGTTATCTGTAAGATAGTTTCTTCAGGGTATTGATAAACATTAGATAAAATGAATTTGTTTTTTACTTTCTATTAGTCAATACACTCTCAATTGCATCTAGCGCTGTTTTTAACTTATAGTGATTGGATGTCATCTGTATTGGGATAATACGCACTTATATCTAGTTCTTATTTTAACTTTACTGTTTGAATTTCCCTATTACAAAGATTAAAACATATATCTTTTTAAATAATTAAATTATTTCTGTGTTGTAAAGTTTAAAATCGAGTCAAATAGCATTTTAGTTTTACTGGTAAAAAATAACTATTTTTTTTTTGTACTTATATAATTTGTTATTTCTTTTATATAAAAAAAAAAGTGAACAGAAAATCATTTTAGAGAAAATGATATCTCAAAAGTTATGTAAATGTTAAATTCTCGTTACACAACCATCTTATTTTTTTCTTTTATCACATCCTTATTTTCTTAAGAGTTAGTAAAAATGAAAACATTTAAATTATTTATTATATATATATATATATATATATATATATCATTGTGCATTGATTTTCGTTATTTAATGGGATAGATCAGTAAAAAAAAAAACAATCTTACAATTATTAAGCAATTCTCTTTTATTTTTCAATTATAGACGTAAATTAAAAGAAAAAAAAACTCGAGATAAAAGTTACTTGGCGAAGAAAAATTGTTAATAGTCATCTATCAAATTCAACACTCGAATTCCTATTATTACATTGAACAGGACATCCTCCGATTATATTGTTGTTTAAAAAAAAAAGATGAGAAGGTTGAAAAGTAGACAACCGTAGATATTGTAGAGAACACCCATAAATTCTTCTTTATTAAATATTTTATTTCATATCTTGATTATAAAGCATGAGAAAAACAGAGGGAAGGGAATATATAGATGAAACTCTTTGAAAAAGGGTGTTAAACTCAAAGACTAACTTTGGCCAAACAAACAAGGTTGAACTTTAGGTGGGCCTTAAAAAAATCAAGATTTGCAGAAATGTAGTTTATTTCAAATAATACATTACAATAAACGTACATAAGAACAGAAGGATTTAATGTTTGCGTCCTGACCCTTGACATCTCTTCTCTCCTGCTATATTTTCTATTTCGGGAAAGATTTTGTTCGCAGTGATTACTTTCAAAACTGACCCAAGGTGAATATCATTAATACTATTTCTAACAGGAGACATATTTCCTTCCATAACTTAAAATAACCGCTCGTACCGTTAAGTACTTCCAAGCATGGAAATAATTTCAAATGTGAATTTTCGAGTCGAGTATTTTCAAACGTGGCTGGTAAATATATGTAAAATTCGAGCGCACCCACTTCAATGAATTTTGCCTTCAAATCTGAATCGCACTGTATCTCGTTCACCTTCATTTGCATATGGCTGGGTACCGAGTCTATATTTATTGAGAAAATAGAAGAAAACAAACAAAATTTCTCTTCTAAAGAATTAAAATCTGTAAGCCTTGTTTCAAATTCAATTCTATTTTTTTCTGCATATTTGTGGTACGATGCAGTATCAACAAAACTTTATTTCTTCGTTTTGCACATAGGCAAGTGGGTTAAATCTTCACTTTCCAGTTGCTTTTTTCCAAAGATTATATATTATTGTGTGCCGATATATTGCCCAGGCAGTAAAAATGTTCGCCGCGGGCCACATGCGGCCCGCGGGTCACGAGTTTGACACTCATATCTTAGAATCTAAGCAAACATGTGATTGATCTGTGGTTACAATTGCATTTCATTATTTTTTTACATTATGTAAAGGAGGAGGCTGTATAAACCATTTTTCTGATACAAACTAGCCTTTTGCAGAAAAGTTGTCAGAAGATAAAAAGTCAAAACTAATATTTGTGTTGACCAAGGAAGCACAAACTGTCAGATGGTGAAAATTCATAGCCTCTCCTTTAAGACACAGTGGGCAGTCACAGGAGTGTTTTTCTTATCAATTGGGTGTAAATGTCCCTGGAAATAATAATGTTCTGTCAGACTTCTAAAATTTGCAGAGAAGGTTTGTCTGGGAAGATTCATCGGGACTAGATTATGGAGCAGGGTCACCCAGATCTTTCCCTTAGCATCATTCCCTTGAGTTCTGCGAATGGATTTTCCTACGGATCCGGAGATAGTTGAAAAAGACTGACTGCGCGACAAGCTACCAGAAGGTTGTAGGAGGTTGCAGCCATGATTTGCTAATGAGTCCGCCCTTTTGCTGCCAGGGATGCTGCGTGAGAATGAGTGAATATTAACGTTGCACTGCTCAGTTACACGAGGGTTTTTGGCGACGGACCTCTTAATTTTAAATCATAATCAAGTGACGAACACGACACCTGAGCTGTCATTCCCTCTCCCAACTACCACACCAAACCAATGGGAGGACGTTTAAGCTCTCGAAAGATTCAATGTAGATAGCTCCTCTACACTGTGGGTCTTCAGTGGTACTGGGTTCGAACTCATGACATGCCAGCTACGAATCCGTTACCTTGACCACTTGGCTACCGCGGCCACAACAAGGGATAGCGCAATGGCTAGGTAGAGTTCCTCGCGTCCGTAGCTATCTTTAAGCTACACAAGCCCCCCCCCCAGTAGTTCTAAATGAGTAACAGCTCCGTTGGTGAAGCCCCTGCGACATGCCTTTTGAAAATAAATTGTGTGTGTGTGTGGTTTTTTTTAATGAATATTGTTCTATCATTTTACATTATCAATGCATTTCGGTTTCTCGAAACTCCTAATTATTTTAAATATTTTTAACGAGACAATACAATGTTAATTCAAATATTATTGAGTTAAATGTAATCTACTTATTCCAAAAATAAAGACATTTTAATTTAAAAATTAAATTTTTTTAAAGAAAATCCTCTGAATTTTTTAAAAAAATTTGTGATAGATTGCATATTATACAGAACACAAGCTTCTTTATAAATGGAATATACAGAAATATTCTTAAGTAGATATACATTGTACAGTATTAGTACTTAAAAAAATCAGGATAGAAAATTTTTTTAAAGTATTAACAAATATCAATTGATTAAATATAGCTACTTTGTATATAAGGAAATATTAAGCAGAAGCATTTACACGATATTAAATAATAATAATAATTCTAAATAAGCACATTTATTTAAAAAAAAAAACAGGGATTTTTCCAGTGTTTAAAACAAAATCTAAATGTAAAATAAATAATATCTGCATTTATTATTATTTTTAGAGAAATTCTTAAGTTCATCAAATTATGAATTCTTTTATTGCATGACAAATAATTTCGCAATTCGTATTCTTTATCAAAAGTACCCGTTTCACAGTAAAGCCCCCAGCATTCAAATGAGACACGTCTGTCGAGCGTGAGTAAGATGTGTATTCGTGTGGCAGGTGTCATGTTAATTTCGATAGATCGGAAGATTTTGACACACTGCAAATAGAATGACAATCATAATGCTACTCCTGCTAAATTAAAAAATAAAAGAAATGTAGCGGCACAAAATCAGGAAATAAAAGGATAGGCTCGTTTTCATGAAGTTACCTGAAAATGTACATTTAGTTAAATTTTTTAAAATACTTATGTTCAAAAGAAGAACCAGAGAGTGTGAAAGGAAATGGAACACTGTGACAAGTGCAACAACGAACTCGAGATCTTCCTTTTGGCTAATAATTATTATTCTTCGGTATTGTTATAATTATGAATCAGGTTTAGTATGCGGTTAGCGTCTTTTTAACAAGTCGCACCAATAACTAAATAAGGAAATGGCCGGTTAAACTAAATTATAAAAAATATAGTTCAAATATATATTATATCTGTTTCATATTGTAATATATTTAGCTCAAATTTAATTTTTTCTTTTATTTAGAACTAATATTACATCATCTGCTTTAATCCATGTAACATTAATTCCTCTGATTATTTAATTTTTGTTTAGGTATAATCGTTTGCTGTTAAAGTTGCGTTGCTTAAAGTTGGCATTTTTTGTAATTATTCTAAATATGTTTTTGTTCAGTCGGAGAAAAGAAGTGTAATTTGTTATCAAATGCTGTTTATCAGCAATTAAATTTTGTATATTTTTGAGATATTATCATTCATTTGGAGATCTTTTGATCATTCGATTGATGATACGAATAAAAGACATCAGTGGAATAAACTTTGGATACTATTACATAAAATCTACAGATTTCTTTCTTTTTTTTTTGTATTAATTTATTTTTTAGGATATTTTATTTGTCGAAATATTGGACTGGATTTCTTTTCTCATCGCAAATATATTTCATTTTCGTTTTTAATGGGGATTTTTTATTATGGTAAATAACAATAACAGAATAAAAGCAACCATATATGCTTGAATATTTGGATTTTTCATTCCGCAGAGATTTTTGATTTACATAAAAACCTAAAATCTCTAAATAGAGATTTTTTTTTTAATTCTGTCTCTATCTCTTTTGTTCTTCAACAATGAAGTTTACAGCATAGAACATATGAAGAAAATAGAATTTGACTAGATTATGAATAAACAAGGAGTCATAGTTATAGTCTATCTACCATTACCATCAGGAAAAACTTAACTGAATCCTAAAATTAGTCATAATAAGAGCTTTTCTGATTTTTTACTAATTTTCTACTGAAAACAAAGGAACAAAAATATTCATCTTGACGATTGTATTATTTTAATTTTTTTACTTTGAAGAAGGTAAATTTTTGAAGATATATTCGAAATTATCAAACAATTTGCCGTTTCTCTGATTTATCAAAAAGAATTTAAAAAGGAAAAATAATTATAATCTAGTCAAAATACATAGCCATGTTTTAAGTAAATCTTTCCGATATATATTGTCTCAAAGTTTATGGTAACTACTATTGGTATTAAAAAACTGCTACTTCATTTTCGAAGTCGACTCAAATGAATCCTCGGATCTACTTCAAGTCACTTAAAAAATTTATATGCAGAACTTTGCACTGAAGATACTCACTGCATAACTACTAAAAAAGAAATATTCATGTGCATTATGTAAAAAATAAGCACGAAAAGCTGTATAAACACAGAAGCAGCATTATTTAACTGTGTTTTTATAGCCAAACACATGACTATTAATCATCTATAAAAGAAAATAATATTTCCAACGTTGATGAAGAGAAAAATAATCCTGTTTCGGATGAATGATTCGGAACATTATCCGCATTTAAAGATGCCCATGAATCAGAGGAAAGAAATCTTTCAAAGCTGTCCCCGTTTTTTGAACTTGAATGTCTTGCTCTGCAAAGCTCCAAGCGTATCTAGTATCGGAATGGAATGAGGTGATACAAATTTATTTTCTTAACACGTTATTGAGGAAAGTATTAAGCATCTGTCCCTGGAGGACTTTTATGATAAAGCAAAAAAAAAAAAAAAAGGACCATATATTATGGTTCTACAAAAGATTTTGCAATATTTTTGGTATCATGAGACTATGTTATATTTAGAAAATTCTTCAATCGAATGAAACAGAAAATGAAGAAATTTTTCAGTGTTGCAATATGTTACGAAAATTAATTTCACTATTGATGAAAGCAGGCGTGAATTGTAACAAGAACAAACTAAAAATGATTAGCTGAGCAGTTTATTGGTAGCCCCTAGATAGAGAGCCCAAATCACTTTTTATGGCATGATAAAAGCTAATGACCTTGCAGTTTAGAACACTGTCATACATATTTTTTGATGAATTAAAAAAAATACTAGATAATGTCCACGTTAAATTATCATAGTCTCGGTTTAATAGAACGGTATTCATACGAGTTCATTTATTGGTATATCGCAATAAATCACATCATTAACAAATATATGTGAGCTAAACTTTATCAAATTTAAGATAAATGAAATTTTTTTTGTCTTGTTGAATATTTTAAAAGTATTTGTGTATTTGACCTTAAAAAACATCGTAATTATAGCATTTATTGAAAGTCTGAAATAGCGCAGAAAAATCATTAGATGATCTATATTGCATTATAATTAATTAGATAATTGTTGAATGAAGATATTTCATTCGATTTAACACTTCACTGACCATTGAATCAGCTAATGAATTTTTAATAGAGATAATGACGGTTTCATATTATAATTATTTATCTAATTTTTATCATTGTTTAAAATACGATATTGACTTTGTTAAGCTTTGATTAAAAATCTCATATTTTTCGGTTGTTGTTGTCGTGTATGACAGTGCAAAGGTGTATATAACAAAATAAAGATATAGTCAAATATTGCCAAAGGCGTGAATCACTGCCGTGGCAACATCCATGGCATGATCCGAATTTTTTTCGGTTCTTACCCCTTAATAAATTAAGAACATAATATTTTTTCAAGCAATGAAATTGAAAGCTTCTGTACTTGAAAAAATACTATGTTCGTAATTTTGCTGAAACATTTTTGGCTTAAATTTTTTACGAAGAATAAAAATTAAACAATAAATTATCTGTGAGTTATAATAAGCACAATTGTTATATTACAAATTTAGTGTTAAAATATATATATATATTGTAGTAGTTAAGTCATAGAGATGTTAGTATAATGTATGTACGGAGATATATCTATCAAGTGCAATGAAACATATTTTCTAACAGAGATTCCAAACTTAGCAGATCATGGCCGGCTTTAGAAGAATTCGATTTAATATCTATAAGTGAAATTGATTTCCGTGCTTTGAAAGAAGACCCTAAAAACTTCAGGAATCAAGAAAAAGGTAAGTTTATGTATTCCATCAATGATTAATTCTTGGAGATCACTTTAAATATATCTATTATGTGGTATTTTATGTTTTGGCAATGGAATGTACAAAAAAGTTTATTTAGCTACGAAGTTTAATACATTCAATGTTCAATTTATAGCAATTTGTTTTTAAAATTATTAAAAAAATGTTTAAATTTAAAATATTTATTTTTAAAACTGCTTTATTCCTGTAGTTCAAATTTTCTCTAAATCTCACTACCGATTTATTTTACTTATTATATTTATTATTTTAAATTAATAATTTAGTTAATTCTTTATAATTTAAAAAAAAACTTAATTTAAGTCTAAAAAAATTATTTTACTTAGATTTTTTAAAATTGTGTACATACAGATATTTGTGCTTCATTCTTTCCTTATTCAGTATTTTTTTAATTATTATTAATAGCTATTATGCATTTTTGTCATCTCCTACCTTCTTTCTTTATTACTTTTATCTTAATTATTTTTTTTAACATTTTTGTTCGTTTTGTGTTGAATACATTTTTGTCTTTATGCACACCTTGCTTTTACCTTGGAACGACTCATCGACCTCTTTGAATGAATGACACACATGCAAAGGAAACAAAAATACAACATGATTGATAAGCAGGCAAAGTAATAATGTTCTTAACAATTCGGTGTGTACTTTAAATTATATATGACGATATAACACGATTTGTAAATACAAAATATTCATGAGTCATGGAAAACGAATATTCACTTGAATAAATATTATGTTAACAAAGATTTTTAATACTGCTATTGGTAATTAAGATCCTAAGACATTTTCACAAAATTTAATTATAAAACTCAGGTGCAATCTTGGAGAAGTTTTAAATTCAATTACATGAAGCACTGAAATTTCTAATATTAAAATATTACGCCACTTCCACAATGTAGCTCATTATCATCTTGGGAGTTTGAATAATTTATTAAAGCATATTATATAGAGACAGATAGCGTTATAAATTGAGTTGCTTTAAATGTCTGAATCATTATTTTAACATTAAACACTTTAATTTAAAATGTTGATACATTTCTCCTGTCAAGTAATTTAGTAAAACGCAAAAAATTTAAGCGATAAATTGAAAGCGTCTAGATTTCTAGTACATTTTTTTTTGTATCCTACGCCCGTCTTCGGCATCTCTGCCATTAGTCGACGAGCAGCCCAGTAAAATGATGACGAAGCATAAAAAGAATTAAAATTTGTCTCCGTAGAGTTGTCTACAAAACACTTTAAAACAAGGGCAGTGTATGAGGTGGTCGCCATCCATTTCCCCCTGGTTGCACAGAGGGAACCAAGCAGAATCCTTTAGTCCAATGCGATGTAAATGCCTTTGCAAGTTGTCATGTCCGGTAAGTAGACGAAAGAGCACGCAACTCCAACAGATCGAGGCAGGGAACTGGAAACTCTACCACTTTTGTTAAGCAAGATATTCCACTTTTTACCTGCAGCTGCTTCAGCATACAGGGAGACTCTATTAATTTGTAGTTTACTGTACATGATTCTTTTGATGTTACGCAGAGGCAAAGGAGAGTCAGGTTGGGACATGAGAGATTCCTTTTTAGCAAGCCTATCTGCTTTCTCATTTTCAGAAATGTTACAGTGGCAAGGAATCCACTGGAAGGCAAGATTTCTAGAACATAATTTCACGATATATTTATTATTTTTTCTGTAAAAGTTTTATTTTAAAAAAAAAGATAAATACCGATTCCTCATGTTATTACAACAGAAAATTATGCATTCATTTACTTTTAATTTAATTAAATCATTATTAAGAAAAAAAGGTTTTAAATATTTAACAAGTAGTATTAAAACTCATTTCCAAGAAAAAGCGCTTATAATTGATCAAATATAATACAACTTTTAGCAAATAGTTTTTCACACACATACACAAATCAATTCTTTTATATTATTTTTCAAAATAAAATAACTACCTTAAAATCCAGCGTATAACTCGTAACCATACTTTCCAGCAGCATTTCTTCATTTTTAGGTATATTCGCCGTATAACACGCGCACCCCCTTTTTACGAGAAACCTGAAATATACTAGCGCAATGCTCTTTTGTGTTGAAATCATTTATATTCAAGGTATTATTCAAAAAAAAAAAAAAAAAAACAGTATACTTCTAGAATTACAACCCTTAAGGTTCATAAAAAATGCCATTTCTTTTAAATAAACAGTATTTCGATCTATGTAAAGATCTAATTTTTTCCTATACTCATTTTTTTTTATTTTTAAAGCTCTCATTTTTATACTTGCCGTATAACGCGTACCCATACATTTAGATCTTTTTTTTTATCTTAAAAGTGCGCGTTATACGCCGGATTTGACGGTATGTATTAATTTTTCATTAATACAGCATGCATTGTTTTTATACGTAAACCAATTATGATAAAAGGCAATGTTGACCTAAATAATAATGACAAAGAGAATAGGTGTCCTTTATGAAATATATATTGCATTCTTAAAATAATGCTGATAAAAATACTTTCTTTTTTCCCCCTTACCTACAATTTTTAATTGAAGGTAATAAATTTCGTGAGTTATACAAAATATATTGCACATTAAAGTTATATAAAATTATAATAAATGTCATTAATTTATTTAAAAACTTTTTTCAGGTAACAGCTGAACATTGTAAAAGATGTCGATGGATGTCCCCCCCCCCAATAAAATGTTATTAAATCAATCAACTAGTGGGAAAAAGGACTTGTACAAAATGTCACATTTTATTTTCGCCAAGAACAAACACATAATTTTTTAAAGACTCATTAAGAAATTATTAAATTAGTACAAGAGAGAGATATCGTGATTCTCTAAAAGCTCTGTAAGCTATATTTTATGAAGTTTGTATCGATAAGCTGAATAAAATGGAAAATTTTTATGTGGACTTGTTGATAACAATCTTTACCTTGAACTTCAAAAATTATTTTGAAGTTTAAGGTAAGCTCACTACTTCAGAGAATTACATATTTACAAAAAAAGCAGTGAACAAAAAAACCCCCCACCTTATTTTGATTTAAAGTTGCATTAAATATATAAAGTTTAAAAACAGTTATAAAAAATATATGTGTAAGGGCAGAAGATATAGATTAAGGATATACATTATTTCTATTTATATAAAAAATTAAGTTTGCATCTGATTTTGTTTTAATAATTATAACTGACTGTTCTGAACTGCGGAAGCGTCCTCTAGCGACTAAATATCACCAGAAGAGGCCAGGTAAATAAAGAATATGGTCGCTATAAGAAACCGTTCATATTCTTTGCTCATTATTTTTCTGAACGATGCACACCCAACTCTCTTTTTACACGCTAGATATGTTCCATAGAAAACCGTGCAAAAAACAAAAAACAAAATTTAAAAAAAACCGTTTAAAAAAACGCGACCTGTGGAAAATTTGGAGATACGTTAAAAAGTCGTGAAAAATGAAAGGATTCAACATATTTTCCCATAAAATATATTATAACATTTACATATTATTATTTATAACATATAAATAAATTTTACATATTTATAAAACAAAAACATTTTTTTATTACAAAAATAAAATTAAAATTAGTGTATAGTGAAAATTTAGTCCGTACTTACGTTTTATCGCAACAATCGCCAACGTTCAAGATAACTCGCCAATTTGGCAACCCCAGTTTCGCACGCGTCGTATGCGCTGAATTGGCAATCATATGCTTTGTTTCATATAATGTCACCAATAGGTTGCGATAATACTTAAGTACCATTCAGTCTATAAATACAACATTTAAAAATTCACACACTGAAATTAGAAATAAAACTACTAACTAACAACTACTCATCGTTACTTGATAACGAGAGTGCACGTTTATTGCAAACTGGATCAACAATGCTATCATTATAGTAGATGTTTCATATACGTCTAGCACAACGGTTAGTTTTGATTGAAATAAAGAATTTCGTTCATTATTAGTGTTCTCTGTTGGTTTATTTGTTGTTACAAAATCTGTTGTTAGCTTTTTTTGTTTTGTTTCTAAGTTGCTTATATAGTTCTAGATATCCTGCTACACAAAATTTACGGTTACGTTGAATTATAATGCACGCTCTCATTCAGGATCATGAGTAAGGAAATGTTTCATACTTGTAGCAAATTTCAAGCCCTCGTTAATGAAATCAGCTGCTAATAGCTGAACTTCACCGTCATTTTATTTGATTTCTTTATTATCATAAACTGTTATAAATTGGATCAAATCGTCCTAGTACAAAGAGGCCTAAATTTTTTTTGAGATTCGTGCTAAAATAAAAAATTTAGGTGAAATTGTCGAATCGGCCACTGGTCCGCCAAATTATGAAAAATCGCTAATTTGGAGCGTTTTTGCGTGTTGTGTTTTGGAGTAGCAACCCTACAACAACACGATCCGACTGCTCACTGATACAAAAATCAAAAGTTTCCAGATTAGGCGCTTTTAGCGATTTGGCGAGAAAACACTTGGCGGGATAAGTGGCCGATTCGACAATTCAACCAAAATTTATACTTAAAAAATTCGTTAAACTCGTGTACCGTTTTATTTCAAAATCGTGTAAAAAAGAGTTGGATGTATGTTGTTTTTGTGTAACCTAACTTAAATTAATATATAATAGTTACATTACAAATGAAACTTTTTTGCACGACACCCAGAATTTACCACAAAAAGTTTAATCGTTAATGTCCAACGCTCTGCAAGTTTCATTTTTAGAGGAAATTGTAATGTTTAAAAAATTATTTTCCAATCAATTAATTATTGACGAAGAGTTAATTAATTTATAAGATTAAGAAATTCACCAAATTCATTAACATAAAGGAACTTTTAAAACAAATAATTAAAAAATGTATATAAATTGTATTTACTAAAAAATAATGTGTTATATAGGCATTTTTAAGTGAAGATAGAAGGAAAACAGACAAGGTGAAATTGCAGTATTATATTTTGTTTAGGGGGGGGGAATAAATCTTTTAATTTTATTTTTAAAAGCAACAACTTTTAAGTTTATTTTAAGAAAAATAATACAGATGTTAGTCATGTTGTGTTATAACAACAAGTTAATACAAAAAATTTTTAATAATGAAACTCTGTTTTCAACGATGTACATTTTTAAAACAAAAATGCATAATTTACGAAGAAAGAAAAGATTTTTCTAAAAACTATGTATTAAAATTGTTTTATCGCATGTTTCCAAGTAATTATTTGATACGAATTAGTACTTGAAAAAAAATTCATCTAAAAATATATTTTAGAGAAATTTTAAAAATGCAGAAAAATTTGATGTTTAGATCCAAATTTGATAAGTTTATATATTTTGAATACAAATAATGTTACATAATAAATAAAACAAAGGCTACAGCGTTTTAGTTTCAGAACATTTTATTCATGTATATTTTCAATACATAAATATATTTTTAAAATTTTAACAATTTTTTTGTAGAAATCTATGTTTATAAAAATATTTTAAGTCATTTTTTTTCCTAAACATGTTTTAAGAAATAAATAATGTATTATAATAACCACCGCCAACAATATATTTACAGCAATAGTTCTTACATTTGGCCTATAAAATAATACTCATGACTAGACTTGTAAAATGTTATTAATTATATGCATATAAACTTTTTTTTCTATCTCAATATTGTGTCTCAATTAATATTAATAACATCTCTTATAATTGAAGATTCTGTTATTTCAAATAATTATAAGAAAAACTTAAATCGATGTATTCCTTTGTCATAAATAATAATAA
The DNA here is from genome assembly GCA_019973975.1 of Trichonephila clavata. Classification (NCBI taxonomy): domain Eukaryota; kingdom Metazoa; phylum Arthropoda; class Arachnida; order Araneae; family Nephilidae; genus Trichonephila; species Trichonephila clavata. The sequence goes on from BMAO01012977.1 coordinate 15,419, forward strand.
ATGTACAATTTTGTTTGAAAATCGTAGAAAACATTACAAAAATTATGAGCAACCAAAAATGTCTTAATCTAATGTTAAAAAATAGAACATAAATTTTAAACTTTTCTCATTGAAAAATGTCTTGAAATTAATATTATATTCCAATTTTACTACAGGATTATGAGCTGCATATTTTACCAATTTCTGCTTAAATCGATTATTATTTTCTGAAAAAGATATTTCATCTCATACATTGTTTCACCCAAAAGATTTTTAACTTGGAACATAATTTTGATTTGGAACATAAAACTCTGAAAATGACAAAAATGATACAATTTTCTTACTTTTTATTTTAAAGGAACAACTTTAAAAAAAAGAATTCAAACTTTCATTTTTTTAGCGACATTATTTAACAAGTTACGTAAACTTTTCTGTTGTGTGCTCTAAGCAGATTTATTCGTTGAAGATCCTAGCTTTTTCAAAATCTCTCACTATCAATTTTCTCCGATTATTTCATTTCGAAAACAATTCGATTTAATTTGAAGTAAATAACATCCCATAAGCTACCCGGCTTCATCAGATGCCATAAAATAGAAGGATACTCGTTTAAACTGTGGAAACGATACAAAAACATACCGGTACATATTCAAATATAATCCCTTCCTTTCTCAGTGGCTCGACATTGGGCCTTGGCCTTCTCAAGGTCTTTTCCAGGCCAGCCTTCTCCTTGCTAGTGTTCTACAATTTTTAATTTTTTAAACTATGAGATCTTTTTCTAGGCCATCCATCCATCTTCTTAGATTTGGCCTGTAAATTCTCCGTGTGCCAATTGGTTGGGCATTGAAGTCTTTTTTAGTGGTGTGGTCTTCGTCCATTCTGCTAACGTAGCCTGCCCATTTAATTCGTTGTATTTTGATGAAGTTAACGATGTCAGATTCAAATATAATACCAGTTTTTATTAACAAGCATACAAATCGTGTAAGCGAACAAAGCTAGGAACGAAAAATTGTTACAGGTTGAAAGACTGGAGCAATTTCTTTAAGAGAAAAATCACGAGAAGAAGAGGTCAAAATATTGACCCATAGTCTAATAAAACGATATCCTCTCAAGTTTATGCAGAAGTCAAGAGAACTGTAATTTATGCTACTTAGTTTAAAATCTACGACGGGCCGAATAGAATATAGGCAGATCGCATCTGTGGCAAAGGCAGTAATTTGGACAAGAGAATGAAAATGACTAGACAATAGAATAAAAATATCTACATATAAATGCAAAATCGTTGACCTAAATAAATTACATAAATCTGAGAATGGTAACTGACTACAATCAAGTCAGTATAAGGAATTATTTTTTTCAATAAACTTAAAATAGTTATAATTTTTTCATTTTAAACGAAATGAAAATATTATTCAAAGCAAAGTATTGATAAACAATTTTTATTTAGTTCTTAGCAGAACATTTCTTTAAAAAAAAATTCTTACAAATACTATTAGAGTCACTTTCCAAGATACAAGGTAATGAATATTCCTTTAAATTTAAGGAAATTCAAAATTATGTCGGGAATCATACATTGCATATGCTTCTTTCAATTAATTCTTCTTCAAATTAATTAGTCCTTTTAGAAGATATTTCGAGGTAATAATTGCATCATTTTTAATTTCGATATAATTCAATCAATTTTTTAAAAATAAAATTACAATGAGATATTCAATAATAACAAATTGCAGATGTATAGAAATTAACAAATTTTATTTCTTCATTAATGGTTTTTAAATAAGAAATTCTTCTTGAAGAAGAAATTCTTTCAGGAGGAGCTTTGGAAACATAACAAATTGTACGTCTAAATCTAATTATACAGAATACAGGAAATATCACAGTGAAAAATAAAACTAAGGGTAAAAATCACAGACAAATATTAACATTCCTATATTTACTCTGCTTCAGCAAAACAATCGTCGACAATATTTTTTTAAAACACATAATTTACGAAACTGTATGAATTGTATTTAAAAAATATCAAAAACCAATCTCTCTGAAGCTCGTCAATCAAGAGTAATTCAAAATGAAAAGGAACATTAATATTCAAAATATTTTTAAAATGCTGTGCAAACGTTTCAAAAAATATTTTTTGAAAAATGTATAACTGATTCGTTGAAATACCCAAGTAAGATATATACTGTCAGCACTGGCGTAGCTAGCTCTGAGGGAGGTCTTTTATCAAAATTCTTTCAGAGCCCTTTTTTTAGACATGGGACCCTGTTAGTGAGACTGTAGCTACACATGTAGGGGCCCCTGTAGCTTGGGGGACCCGTATCATTGACACGGCGGTAGCTACGCCCCTGACTGTCAGTCTACCAACTTCAACACATCTCATAGTTTGACCTACAAGTGTGTTTTAATTAATATCGGTCATAAAAACACATCGTCTTTTGATTTGAGAATTTAGAAATAATTAATAAATGTCTGCCCAATATCATGAATTTAAACTCTTTATAATGGACCATATATGTACATTTGCACAATTAACTGTTCAAATTTTAATTAATAACTTAATTAAAATTTTTATTAATAGAATAATTAACTCCTTTGAAATTTGGAGCCACTCAATTGAAATATCAAATAAGTTTTTTTCAATAAAACTTTGTATAAGAAAAATTTCATTGAAAAAAAAAAGAAACATTTCTGGTTTTTACAGCGACACTCAATATACGAATTTTATTGCCAGACTTCATCTAGGAAATATTCCTTACTGTAATCATTTTCAAATTACTGTGCATGCAATTTTAGCAAAATATTTACAAGTACTATTAGATTTAATAAAAAAATTTTGTTGGTAAATGGGATAAAACACTAGTCACAAATGTTTTTTTATTGTACATGTAGAAAATGAAAAAAAAATTTATATGCTTCAGAGCAAATACTAGGGAGAAACAATGTACTACCCTTTTCAATTATTTTTAAACCAAGTTTTAAATGCAAAATATGGTCATATGAGGGATATCTTAAGACATGGGTCAATTGGGAACGGGTCTCAGCTTTTGTGGGGGCCTTGTCTCGTTCTTGGCTCAGTCTCAATAAGATCCTGGTTGGAATAACTTTAATGATCAAATGTTGTTCCCGGACATATTCTCCCAAAAACTGGGAATTCAGGACTATATGCTAACTGGCAACAGTGGCAACGCTGCTTTAGTATATGCAATGATCGTCATTCATGTCTAGGCCTAAACTTTCCACCATACCATTTAGTCGAAAGGCGGCAATAGGTTGGGCTGGTTTATGCCTAAGTAAACGAGGTTGTGAACCATGCACATTTATTTGTTTCAGGTTATCGTTTGTATGAGTATTTGACAGCGTATGCTATATACCAGGAGCCGGCAACCTATGGCACGTGTGCCACATATGGCAAGCGGAACAATTCTCAGTGGCACTTCGCACAACTCTACAAATTTGTCAATTTTATAAGAATGGAAGTTGATAAATCTGTAATGGACTTAATTTGACAAACATATACATCTTCAGAATTATGGACATCTACGAAACTACGAAAAAATCAGAAAGATTGCTCTTAAGATAAATTTACAGCTATTTTGTAAATTATTGAATGCCATTGCTGGAGAGATTTAATTACTTGAAAAGAGAAAATTGTACTCTGACTTCTGCTTTTGGTTATATACATATCAAAGTTAAAAAATCTTTCCTCGTATGAAAAATATTTCAAGTCCGCAAAGAAATTGTCTCACATTTGAATGCTCAGAATCATGGCAAAATGGAAAGTCACACATTATACTCCTGATTTTGTGTTATAAAAATAGAGCGGTACAAGCACTAGGTTCGCATTAAAACTTTCATCTATCTTTTTATTTAACTGTAATGAAGGGAAATACTTATATTTTACATTATCTATTTCTTACATATTATAAATATGTTTAAAAATGCATAATAAATGTAAAATTTTAATTTTTTTTTAAATTTTTGTTGGAGAAACAGTTATATTTCATGCTGTTTATTTTTATGTCAAGAAATGCCTTCTTAAATGATGCAAAATTAAAAAACTGTAAATCAAAATTATTCACCTCTGCTCTGTAATTCTACACCCATTATCACGGGAATCAAATTATTTAAAAAATGTGCTAATGAGTGGCACGCTGAATCGTATTGGTAGGTAGGTTTGGCACGCTACCGCTTAAAAGTTGCCGACTCCTACTGTATACTAATAAAGGTCGCGGGTAGGGTCTGCTTTTTCATAGGGCTCCAGGCCTCCAGGAGTCTTAAGACGTCCCTGAAAGTCTTACGTAATAGACACAGGCTGGATTATGATCCACAGAAATGATTCTTCGACAAATAAAGAAAAATAATACATAAAATATTTTTTCCTTTAAATATGAATAATTTACACACACATACACAAAACAATAAATAGATAAATAAGATTCAAAATATTTAACTGATACAAGCCTTTCCGATAAACTTTTTAAATAACGCTTTGTATAAAATTTGAGATTTTATTATATTCGAAGGAGAGTCGCGGCAGATGTCCTGTGGGTTGGAAATGGTCCTTGAGGAACACGTATCTTGCCGGCCTCACCCCTTGGTAACTTCTTACCTAAAAAAAAAATACTTCTAACATCTTACTTCAAACGTTAAAACTTCACATACGAATAAAAGTTCACAGTTACAAGCAAATTCTATATTGAAATATCATTTTTAAAGGAAATTATTACTTTAATAAAGAAAGAAAAATATTAGATTTGTTTCAGAATCAAAGTTAAGCTTAAAAAAAAAGACCAGCATAAATATTTAATTTTTTGTCAATTAAAATTACGTGCTTTTACATTTTTCTTAACGTATAAATAAGTGACTCGACACATATTTTCACAAATAAATATTATACTTTTACAGTTAATAATAAAAACACAATACTATTTTATACCTAAAATTTAAAAATAGGAATAAATGCTGACGCAAATCAGAAAACGGTACTGGAGCCTTTGTTTTTTTGAGCTTATATTATGACTTACTGAATAATATTGGAAACTGCCTGCATCCGTCACATCAGAGGCGGCTCTATGGCCGGACCCCTTCCCGGGGCGGCAAATTCTAAAAGCGGTGTTCGGATCGAATTTGAAAGGGTTGTTACAAAAAAATTTGATATATTTTCTGAAATATTTTTGGGCGGGAATTTGGTATTTCATTTAACGTATCATATTTCCTTATTTTATACTCTGATGTTTAATGTCAGTTTCCTTTTTTGTTGAAACTTAAGAGTTCGAGGCGGGAGTATCTGTTCAATCATGAAATTTGATAATTTTCTCCCCATCCCGGAGTATGGTCACAACGGACATTCCTTTCACCCATACGATGTTCGGTGTCAGCCATCCAAAAGAAGAAGGGTCAGCAAGAGTTTTTTGTAGATAAAGTGACCACAGGAGATATTTTATTTTAGTTTTGAGTGTAATTACAATGTTAGAATAAGCGTTTGTGATCCCCACCATCAGTAGACTCTTTTTAGAAGAAATTGGGATGCTGAAATGAGCAATTCCTTCTTTTGTATTTTACTCGTTTGAAATAATCACAGGTAATTATGTAATTCATTTCGAATTATTTTGTATTTGACTTAATATATACAGGGTGTTTCATAAATGATGGGAGTAACTTTAAGGGGTGATAGTACACATCAAGACGAGTAATAGTAAATAGGAAACCAAGTGTCCCAAACGTCTTCCGAAGGAGAAAGGCGCCATCAAAGTTTAGGGTCCTAAATTTCAAATGATGATAAAAAACGGGAAAATGGATCGATTCATTTGCGGTTTTCACTAAATCATTCTTTAAATTAGTATTTTCATTAAAAAAAGTTTTAAAGACAAAGTTAAAAAAATGCCGTTAGAGGGCGCTCTAGACTTTGGAGTACCGAACAACTACCTTTTACCAGTATTTTTTTTATTTTGTTAAATGTTTACAAAAGCTTAGATTTTAACTTGAATTTTGAGCGCAAAATTGAAACCATCGGGAGCGGTTAAGTGGCGCAAATGTAACCGCGTTTAGGGAGGAAAAATTGAAATGCTCGTATGTAATGATCAAAATAAAAAACGATAAAGCAAACTTTAAGAGGCGATAGTACAACACCAAAACAAGTAACATTCATCAAAGAAATCATACTCGTAATTTTAACCCGAAGGTGATAGAGGGCGCTGAAACAGATTTCGTTTTAAGAGACAAAAGGAAACAAAGAACATTTACGTTATAAAAAAAGTTTAATTAGAAATGATTACAATATCTGTTCGAAACACTGACCATTAGAGGCGATGCATGCGGTACAACGGCGAAGAAGGGATTCACGAACCCTCTGAAACACGCCAGGAGTATCGCGCACCTCTCCTGCAGCTGCCGAAAGTCTGGCGACGAGTTCTTCTGCAGTTTCGATAGGAGTCTCATACATAAGACTCTTCAAGTGTCCCCACAAAAAGAAATCCAGGCATGAAAGATCGGGCGATCGCGCTGGCCAAGGGACAGGACCACTTCGCCCAATCCATTGATTTGGAAAGGTTGCGTTTAGATAATTTCGCACCTCTGGCGCAAAATGAGCTGGTGCTCCATCCTGCTGGAACCACATTACTCGCCGGATACGAGGGGGAACATCTGTTATCATTTCCGGCAGCACCTGTTGCAGAAAGGTAAGATATTTTTTTCCATCCAGGCGTTCTGGCAGAAGATAAGGTCCAAGTAGATGGTCACCAATTATTCCTGCCCAAACATTTATGGAAAATCGTCGCTGATATGCATGTGTAGAAGACGCATGTGGATTTACATCTGCCCATTGGTGGGAATTGTGGGTGTTAAATGTACCGTCACGTGTAAATGTACATTCATCTGTAAAAAGCACAGTTGCACCAAAATCGGGATTTAGGGTGTGCTTCTGCAGATACCAGCGAGCAAAATCCATTCGACGAGGAAAATCCCTTTCAGTCAGTTCCTGGACTCGTTGGACATGAAAAGGATGCATACTTTCATCCTTTAGTACTCGCCATGTCGTGGAGGGTGATACTTCAATTTGACTAGCCACTGCTCGCGTGCTTGTATTTGGATGATCAGTCACCATATCCAGAATTTTTTCTTCCACGGCTACCGTTCTGTTAGACTTCGCACAGCCTGCATTTGAACGTGCACCAAAAAAGGATCCTGTCTCACACAACTGTCTGTGCAAGCGCACAAATGTTTTATCATTGGGCAACCGCCTGTTGGGAAACTTTTTTCCGTATAATCGTCGCGCCTCTGCACTATTCCCATTTGCAGTTCCGTAGATGAAGTGCATATCAGCCTTTTCTTGATTAGTGAAGGGCAACATCTTTCGTTACGTTTGTTCCGTGATTTACACTTGCACACTCGGGTCAATGGCTTTTATCTTAATAACAATTTGCATATGCGTTCTTCTTCTTCCCCATATCACAATTTCATGTTCTTCTTCCAGAATCTTGCAGCTAAAACGCTTGCATGGATAAAATTTGAAGATGCTCTAGCACGTTTGCGTTTGAATTCAAATCATGCATTTTCTAATCGAAGTTGATTGTTTTTATGTTGTACTATCGCCTCTTAAAGTTTGCTTTATCGTTTTTTATTTTGATCATTACATACGAGCATTTCAATTTTTCCTCCCTAAACGCGGTTACATTTGCGCCACTTAACCGCTCCCGATGGTTTCAATTTTGCGCTCAAAATTCAAGTTAAAATCTAAGCTTTTGTAAACATTTAACAAAATAAAAAAAATACTGGTAAAAGGTAGTTGTTCGGTACTCCAAAGTCTAGAGCGCCCTCTAACGGCATTTTTTTAACTTTGTCTTTAAAACTTTTTTTAATGAAAATACTAATTTAAAGAATGATTTTAGTGAAAACCGCAAATGAATCGATCCATTTTCCCGTTTTTTATCATCATTTGAAATTTAGGACCCTAAACTTTGATGGCTCCTTTCTCCTTCGGAAGACGTTTGGGACACTTGGTTTCCTATTTACTATTACTCGTCTTGATGTGTACTATCACCTCTTAAAGTTACTCCCATCATTTATGAAACACCCTGTATATAATATTGCTATGTTGCCTTTCTGTTCGTAAGAATTATTCAAGTCTTATAGGCATGTATGAATGTGAACACTTTATCTTTTTTAATTATAATTTTTTGCTTGGAGAGAGAATTTTTGGCTTTCCATTTTTGTCCGGGGCGGCAAAACTGCAAAATCCGGTCCTGGTCACATATATAATCCATTGAATGTTTATCTGCTTAGTTTGAGATCCCTGCAGTAAAAAATTTGAATAATTTGAGATAAAATGCGTAGAAAAAATGACAGGATTTCAATATAGAGCAGTTCTTCAATGAAGATCAAACCGATAAGATGACAGCGATCGCTTTAAAAACAAAATTTATCTTTTGAATTCGTGAATTTAATATTATTCCAATGGAATTTCTACTTTCTAACTCAAAACCAGAGTACAGCAAATATTTGAATGAAATAAAGGGCATTCGAAAGAGCAAAAACGAAAGAAGATTTCTATGAAATTATTTTTGAAAATATCTCTGTCGGTTTTAATGATTCGTTTAGTCAACATTCAGATAATTTTTATTTTATGAAAAAATTTTGAAAGAAAGAAGAGGATTCATATTTTTCAACAATGTTCCAAAATACGAACGTTCCAGTTAAAACTGAAGTCGTTAAAGTCCTACTCATAATATTCGAACAATATAAATCCAGAATATACAGTTCTGCAAATGATAAATTAAAACTATAGAAACATTAAGACACAGCAACTAACTTAAAACACAATATTACCTAAAAGTTCGCTGGATTAATTATTTATATATTCTGTTGTCTTTCCTTACATATAGACCAATAATAGTCCATAACTGCTTCTTCTTGGGAATAAGTTTCAACAGAACCTGGTCTCATTTTTCTTACTTCTCCCATTGCACTTTGAGGAGTCATGTCCTTAAACTTCACCAAGTAACAAGCCGCCATCACTCCAGTACGCCCTCTTCCCATTCGACAATGGACACCTACAGCCTACATATAACAGATAGGAAAGAGGGGGGGGGGACGTTAACGAAAAGATTCAAAACATTGATATAAGCTTAACTACACTGATGAAATAAATTAAGAGAATTTGCATATTTTATTGAATTGCATAAAAAGAACTCAACTGAATGAAAAACCACTACTTCTAGATAAAAAGCAAATCTTGTACGGCAAATACTTAATCGTACACGTGTGTGTAAGTGGAACCAGAAGAAAAACAGGCTTTATAAGCGCGTGTAAGTTAAGACGTATTTCGTTCTCCAGCACACCTTGGCGAATTTCTTGGCGTTATTTTGGAGCAATCGGTTCAATTCAAATTGTAACAGTAAAAATGAGAAACCACCAAAGTTTAGATGATGGAATGAGGTGGTGAATTATTGGGAGGCTAGAAGCAGGCCAATATCAAGTCTAGATTTGTAAAGAGTTCAATTTAACACCCAACGTACAGCCAGAGAAGATCGCCATTCGATTACAGTGAGGCGTAACAGAGGGGCTACAGCTTCTCAGCCCCTTCATTACTTGTATGCAGACACAGGAACCCGTGTATCAAAGGTGACTGTTTCAAAAAGACTTCATGAGAGCGGGTGGTTTGCCAGAAGACCTACTGTTTGCGTCCCGCTCACGTCTACGAACAAAAGAGTCCGTTTCGCATGGTGCATACAGCATAGAGATTGGAGTATGGATCAATGGGCGACCGTTCTGTTCACCGATGAGTCCCGTTTCAGCCTAAACACCGATTATCGCCGTACGTTCATATGGAGAGAACTAGAGAACCACTAACTACCCTCCAATGTCCGAGAAACCGACAATTATAGTGGAGGAAGTTTAATGGTCTGGGTAAGCATCATGTTGGATGGCCGTACACTCTCCATGTTTTTGAAAAAGGCTCTGTGACTGGTGTGAGATATAGGAATGAGGTCTTGGAGCCCTATGCTCGCCTTTTCAGGGGTGCATGTGATCCGAGTTCCTTTTAAATGATAACGCGAGGCCTCATGGAGCTCTTATGGTCGAAGAATTTCTAGAGAGTGAGGATATTCGCCGTATGGATTGGCTAGCCAGGTCTCCAGACCTCAACCCTATAGAGCATTTCTGGGACGCTCTGGGGAGGGCAATTGCAACTTGCAACCCCCCCCCTCCGAGAACCATCCAGGAAATGAAAACAGTGTTGCTGAACGAGTGGGACCAATTGCCACAAGAACTGATAAACTGCTTTATTTCAAGTGCGACATCACGCTGCGAGGACCGTATAGCTGTAAGAGAGGACCATACCCCCTATTAACATATTAATGTGTTTATTCTGCAACCGCTGTTTCATACCTTCCAACTCCAACGAGTGTTACACACAATCATGCGTGTGTATTACAATTGTTGAATGGTTATTTGTTTTGTATTGTATCAATGTATGTACATATCAAATTTCATTAAAATCGGTCCAGCAGTTCTAGAGATAATCGATCAAGTCTGAAAATTCTCTTAATTTCTTACACCAGCGTAATTCCAAATTATAAACTATAATACCAGAAACAAATTTACCGAAATATTCGTTTTAAAAATAATGCTATGAAAAAAAGAACCTTCCTATTGATTGACTGCTGTTCATTAAAATTGCGAAAAAAAGATTAAGATTATTGGTGACAAACCTCACAGTTAAGAACCACGGCCAAGTGACGAGGCTGGTACTCTGTTCTCCAAACTTTCATACCAGGGCAAAGTGAGGATTTTGAATTCCCGTAGATTAAACGTACATTAGTTTCCTCCACTATTGTAATAAAAATCAGGACTTACCTGAACAACGCGCGGCTACGATCTCGAGACCATGACCACTTAGTAAACGAGCACACCTGTTTTGTTATACTTGTAGTTACTTTAATTAATATTTTCCTAGAGTCATACACATAAGGGTGTTGGTGACGAACAAAGAAACTCTGAATCTCACTCTAGCGACAAATACGATATGTAAATGCACTTTCCTAACTCTCATAACATTCCACATGAGTGCTTTTAGGCTCCCCTCCAAAAAAAAAACAAAAAAAAAGGTGTGAAATATAAAGCATACATGTAACACCACGGAGAATGGTATTATGTATTCCATGTTGAGGTAATCTATTTCAAGTTGTTGTATTGAGGTGGCAATTTATTTTACATTTTGGCAGACAGACAATTAAACGATTAATCACAAACACAGAAAACCCACAGCACAAAAAGATACACACGCGTTACATTGTGACGAAGACAAAACAGACAGAGACAGTTTTCAGAGTCCTAGCTATTTATATTAAACTGCAAATCCACGTGACTTGCTTTTATGATTGGTGGAAAGCTATTGTTTGATAGTTTCTGATGCAATCTTACTTTAAAAATGCGAGCTGTCAACTTTCAAGATACGATAACGATTAAATCTCGTTATGCGGGCAAGAATTAATTATTTACACGCGAGTCCTGAAGGTCAGGACCATTACAAATTGTGGCGGTATCTAAGTAAGTCAGTAACAGCCTCCAGACAGGGGTGATCACTTTTGTCTGGTGGTCATGTTACTGGGCTACGGATCAAGAGGTACCGAGTTCGAATCCAGCACATTGGTGAAGATTAGAACCCGCGACCTATGGGTTCGTAAGCACGTAACATACCACTAGACAAAAGTGATCACTCCTGTCCGGAGGCTGTTACTGGCTTACTTAGATACCACCACACAAATTAAAAGTTATTTATAGAAATTAAAGGGTGAGTGAATGTGTGTTTACATCGCACTTTTCAGCTACACGAGGGGTTTTGGCGATGGACATCGTAATGAGAAATTAAAGGGAATTATTACATACATGTGTGTGTGTAGTTCTTTTAAGTAATTCCATTTTATTTTGTGCAAAACACGCAAAAATTACGATTAAATTTCATAAAGATTTTAACTTTGAATCATATAATAAATTGAATAAAAACAGTATCATGATTGTTTCAGAGACAATCAAATTATTACACATATTGCTTTTTTAAAAATATTACTATTTAATTAATTGAATGAAATAAAATTATTAAAGTAAATTAATTACACAAATGAAAAAACATATATATAACAATATTAATTGCTATTTACATACTAGCTAATGTTTTAAATTGATATCAACCTCCTTTTTAAATAATATACAAGTTATGTTTATGGTATAGAATTTTAATTAAGAATTTTGCCATTTTATACATCTGTATAAATTTTCATAACAAATTAGAGTTAAAGTTGCTAACTGAAATTATTTATTAATTTGCAATTCCATGATTTCTTTTGTTTATATATCATCCCAATAGTTTACAAATATAGTTGTAGTGTAATATGTAGATTTCTATGTATATAATTTTAAATTACTAGGGGGGTGGGTAGAAGAAATACAAAATTACAAATTACTAGCAAAAGCTGGAGTAACAAAAATATATTCTGACTAAGAAAAAATTACAATCCCTTGTGAAAGGCATAGGAACATGTTAAAAGTTTTTAAAATAATTATGAGTCTGTTAAACTGAAAGAAATGAAAATAATTAAATAAGATCCAAATAAATGTCACACAAAAATACTAAACTTAAGAATGTTAAAACCAATTATTAATTTTATGTGTTGTGAGTAAGTACTCCAATGTTTGATTGAAATTTTTGGAAAAAAAGAGCAACAATAAGAGGAGGGGGGGGGGACATTGACAAGATAAATGTATACGTTCTTCCAATTATTTAGTTCATGTAAATATTATTGCTAAATATCATAGTTCAACTAAATATTAAGATTCCAATTATTTCATCTTTTAAAATATTGCTTAAAATAATCAAAATATCTTTTTAAAATTATTTTAATAGGAATATTGTAAAATAATACTTAATTTGATCTGAAGCATATAAAAATTTTGTATTCAACCCTGGGACAAATTTGAATTAAAAAATTGGGATATAAAGAATTATTTATGTGTTATAAAATAACTATAAAGAAATAAAACCATTAATAAAAAAAATTACATGATTTTAGTTACCAAAAGATATAACATATTTTTCATTACTCCAAAACAAATTGTGCACAAATTAATAGACAATTTTATGTAGAAAATTAAAAATGTAAGAATTACAGTGAATAATTATTAAATTATGAATGTTAATCAACTATGCAAAAAAAAAAAAAGGTTAATAAGCGATATTCACATATGTCTAAGCCACCATTAAAAATCCAAAAATACCCCCCCCCCCAAAAAAAAAATTCTTAAGTTCCTTAAGAAAAAATTCTTTTGTTATAAAAAGTTGGGTTTATAGCTTTCATCAGGATTTGCAAGCTTTGCTGACCTTTTTAAGGACATATTGAAGTAAAGTTCATTTTAAGTAAAATTCATTTATTTGAATTCAAAACTATTACAACCCTTGGATAGCTTAATTAATATTCATATTCTGTAACATATAAGTAACAAAATAAAAAAAAAAGATAGATTTTAAAATAAAATGATTAAATTTTCATCAGAATACTGTTTAGCTGACTTTCATGCAATAATAACCATAATACTTTTCATGCAATTATTGCTTACATTCTCTTACAAGAGCTAAGCGGATTTTGCTGAAGGGAAGAATGTGTCTTAAAATATTGATTAATGTACTAACAGCTTAAAAATAATAATTTTACTCCAATTGTGTTTATTATTTTTATAACAACAGATTTATTACATTCAAAAACAAAAAAGTTAATTTTCGATACATGCTTTCAACATATCTGAAATAAACTGTAGTTATAATTCAGTTTTCTATAATCAGTATTATATATTTATACTAATGTGCAAAAAGAGAAAATATACACATTAAAATACAATATATAATAATAATCATAATATAATCATATGATGTGTATATGATTATAATAATATAATCATATACACATTAATTAATACAAAATTTTTAAAAAAATTATTTTACATCAATTGTGCAAATAACATTTTCAATATTTCCACTTAAACTTACTTTTAATTTCAATACAAATTAAAAATTCATATAATCCATATCCAAACTATTTTATTGTGATGATTTTTTTTTCAGGTCTTATATATTTATAAACTTTAAATCTATTCATGTCCAAACATACGAAATCATTTTATTTCAATCTTAATACACAAACAGAATATTTTATAACTCCTGTTTATAGTTTATGTCAAAATCAAATCAAGCTATATACAAACCTTCTCTTCATTTAAAGCTTTTTCACAAATACTTATGAACTTCTGAATTTGATCATTTCTTGGAGGATGAAATTCTCGGACCTTTATCTCATGCCAGTGTATGTCTGGAAATGTAAATACTGGTGGAGTACATTCTGGTGATAAAGTTATTAAATAACTAATATTATTTTCTAACAAAAAACGTAAATTTGCTGGAGTAGATGGATGACCAAAAGCAGCTAATTTTCCTTCAACAACCCAAGAAAAATTCATTGGTCTTTTCGAACCCATTGCACAAAAAATTACACACAAAAGTTTAAAATATAATGAATTCAATCAAACAGAAAATAAAAATATTATACGCTCAATCAATATTTACAGCGTTCAAAACTCGTCTGCTCCGTGAAAGCAAAACAAACAACTTACTGCCAGTTTTGCACTATGTACATTTTTCAATAAATTTATTATCATTCATTTAAAGTAATTTGACAAAGTATCATGAACGAAAACTATTTCACTATTTTTTCATCAATTTAACTAGAATTTTTTATTTTATATTTAATTTAATATTCAGATTCAATTGTTTTTGAAAAATATTTTAATTTGAACGGCAACGGTGAGAGAAATTGTAACTCTCGATCCAGCACAAAACAAAACAAACACATTACAGTACTCTTTCTTCGATATTCAATATGGATGGTGCAAAGTACGTATATCTTTCTGCAATTAAAATAATGTGAATGTTATAGATTTTTTTCATTATTTAAAATTCAATATAATTTTTATTGCAGTAGAGATGAAGAAAACAATAATGAATCTAATGGAAATTCGTGGTGGGGATCTTGGCCGAGTTGGCTTCAGAGTGCGAAAGAAAAGGTTTGACACTTTCAGTCTTGTTTACAAATTAAGTGGTGTGTTATAGGTAGAAGTTATCCACTACCGTTTCAAATAAAAGTATTTTTTTGTGCATTTTATAACCTCTATTTTTTTTTATATTAGTAAAAACAAGCTCGGAAATTATAACGTTTATATACATTAATAAAAAAGTATGCAAATATAAATTATATAATTTTTATTTTAATTTAAATTGAATTACATTCTTTATTTTCTAAACTTTCTTCCTGTTAAGCTTTCAGCTAAACACTAAGCAAAATAAAATAACATTTTATTAAACTATAAAAAAAATTCAGGATGCTTAAAAAAGTCATTGATGATCTAATGATAATTATTGCAGATAACTAACATATAAAATTTTACAATATTTTATCTTTTCATTGCTTAATCAAATACTTTTATGCATATATTTTGCTTAACTATGACTAGTCTTTACAAGTATTCTCCAAATATTTCAGTCAAGTAATGCTTTAGAATTCATGAAAAGAGATCTCTCAGAATTCAGTCATGTAGTTCAGACAGATGCTGTGGCTGCAGTTTCCTCAACTGCTGCAATGCTAAAAGAAAAACTGACAGTAAGTATTGGATAACTTTAAAAAAGGTATGAAATTGATAAAAGTAAATGAAAATCATGTTGTCCTTTGCACCAATTTTTAGTTATAAATAGTTCTTACTCTTCCTTATAGTATAATGATTATTATTATTGTACTTCTTCTAATACTGAGTTTTTTAAAAGAAAAAAAATGAGGAATTTTACCATTGTTGACTTGTGAATTTCTTTAGAAATGTTTGTTTTTTATAGAAAATTATTTTTTTATGTATTATAAAAATATTTAGCATTTTAGTTATATTTTTTCTTTGTATTTAAAGTAAAATAAAATTATTTATGAGATGTATTTTTTTCCTTTTTATACTACTTAGCATTATATGTAATACATAATAATTTATTAATTTGGATCATAAATCCAATTTATGGTGCTTTAAACCAAAATCTTTGAATTATGTAAACATGTGGTTGGAAATTATTCAAATAATTTTTATATTAAAGTTATGTATACAGTCCTGTTAACTGAATATGTCTATTTGTAGAGTAAATATCCATCCTGATTTAAAAAATGCAAGTATAATACTGTGGAAAATATATCAACTCCTTAATATTTAGAAAGTTGAATACAAAAATTATAAACATTGAGAATATCATTTGATTTAGCTGGAAAGAAATGTGAATTTTTGTGCAGTACAAAAAAAGTTGCTGTGACATATTTTAATTTCAACTTTAGTATCCTATTTAAAACTGCATAACTATTAATTCATACATTTAGAACTGATTTATAAATAGGTAAAGTAGTAGATTTAAAAGGAATATCTTTAGTAGATTAACAGCATGTTTTTTCTTCACATGGAAGAAATTTGAGTGTAATCATAATCATATAAACGTATATATAATCTTAAAAATATTGCTCTTTCAAATTCAAAAAAGTACTTCAAATGTTTTTTTAACTAAGAATTTTTTTTTATTTTTAGAATATATGTGTTAGTCATATAATTCTATTGATACTCTCATACTGAAAAGGTCTAAATGTAAAATTGCTTTATATAAATTTCACTTAATGCATGCAAATAATTCATATTTGTAGAGTAAATTTCCTCCATGTAGAGTAAATTGCATTGGATGTTTGTTAAAAAAGGTTTAGAAATCTATTATTACTACTACTTATTTTTTCTTTTATATGTAAGAAACAACATAAATATGTGTATTGTTGAAATAAAATTTGAGTAAGAATAAAACTGTCATGAAAAGTATCAATGTAAAGTCTCAATTTTGCAATAATTTAATATGTAAATATATTAGGTAAGATGAAAATTTTTCATTGTTACTTTCATGTAACATTAAGGGAAAAGATTTAAATTGCTGAAACCAATTAGGTGCACTGTTTAATTATAACTATACACTATGAGCCTATAAAGCTTTGTGGTGCACTTGTTAACAATACAGGCAACTCAGCAAGTTTAATTTGCTATGCATACATGAGTTGCTGAATCATAGTGTAAATGTATTGATTTCCTCATTTACAGTGGAAATCATTCATAGGTTTTATTCATAGCAGTGAATATAACATATACAGTTGAGACAGGTGTGCAGATTCTTTTAGTACACAAATTTTGTAGAAGGTTATGGTCTTTTTCTAATTGAAAATGTTTCCCCTTTATTTGATATAATTTCAGAACAGTGATTTTGGCATTTATTTTCATAGATTTCAGAAATTCTTTTAGCCGAATATTTTTTTTTTTATGTTTAGATATCTGAATCCCTTCCTTTTTTTAAACTTAACTCAAAATTTAAGACAATATGATTCTAATATTAAAATTTGCTCTGCTTGATATACAAGTCTTGTTAATATGGTAATACTAATATAATTTATTCCTTCATTGTTTTTACAAAATATTTAGCATGATTGTTATAATTAACAAGTAATAGATTAATACTTAGATATTGTCAGTTTCAAAGTCTCTATGTTCACAATTAAAAGACAATTTGCTTAGAAATGAAAAGTGTAGAAAGCATCCACACAGTTGTCTGAAAGCATAAATTTTTCGTATATTTTTCAAGATATTGAGTAAAACAGTCTTCCTACAATTTTTTAAAAACTTTTTTACTGTGATTTACTTTATATGAATAACTGAAAAAAGAAATAGTTTTTATTTTAATAATAGTAGTGATGCTAATTAAAATTGAACTGTTTATTGTTACGTTTATCGTGTCAAAGTGAGATTGAATATAAGGATTCTGAATTTTTCCCCCCTCTCATCTGTAACCCGTTTTACCGAAATGACTATTTTCATAATCTTGGATATAGAAACTACAGATACAAAAAATTGTTAGTGTCTTATTTTAAATAAAATTTATTGAAAAACATTTTTGATATATATTTTTAAAAAGAGAAAGATTATCATACATTAAAGACAAAATTCCATAAATACTTAATACTACTAAACATTTTTCAGAGTTAATGGATTTTTTAAAATTTATTTTTAATTTTGCTTCTCATTGTAATGGATAAACATTTTTTTGGTTAATTAAAATATACCAATTTAACTATGCTAACTCAATTAGAATCATGAATCATACTTTGAGGCATGTTGTAGAATAAATTATATTTTAATAAAGTTTAAGCAAAAAAAAAAATTTCATAAAACTTTTAAACTGCAGAGAATTGCAGTATTTTGATCATTTGAAGAAACATTTTTTTTTCTTTTTGTTACAAAAGTTTGTTTACTACACATTTAATTAAAAACTATATCATTTTCTTTGGATTCTAAGAAGGTAAATCGTCAAAACAGATAACAAATTTGTAATTATTTTTATAACATTGCTTATGTAAAAAAAACAGAAATTAAATTAAATTTTGCAGAAAATTTTTTTTAAATATTTTGCTTTTCTGTATGCATTTTATTTTTTCCTCTGACAATTTTTTTGTTGTTTTCTGTTAAATTAAAAAATGTACATATCCAAATTTTTAATACTTTATATACAGTGGTGTCCAAAATAGTGCAAAGAGTTGACTGATCACCTCAAATGGGATATAAAATAATGATATTACATGATCAAGGCTACAGTTGAAAAGAATTTTTTAAAATTGATGTACACTTTACAGAAAGTGATATTTTTATATTTTTGGAGAAATATAAAAAGTTTCAATCTCTACAGGACAAAACTGGTAAAGGCAAGAAAATATGCATTACATCAATTAATAATAGGAGAATTTATGTGATAGAAGCTTATGTGATAGAAAAATATCTTGGACACTGACGGACTGTTCAATGCAGACTGAAAGAGTTTCAATTGAATGCTAGAATTCCACAAAAAAGCTATTTTTATCTCTGACACAAAGGTTAAAAAGATTAAACTGGGTTAAGACCCATATTAGTTGGACAACAGATCAATGGGACAGTATTGTTTGGAGTTTCATCATTACCAAAATCTCTTTGATAATGATAGTCTAAAATACATAAGATAAGGAACTGGCAAAGAAATTAATTCTGATTACATTACACCTATAGTGAAACACATAGTTAGTGTCATGAAATGGGGTTGCATGATATCAAAAGGTGTTGGCAAAATAAATTTGTGTGATAAATGAAAATATAAATTCCCAAATTGCATACAGGTAGGAAATGCTTGAGCTCAAACTGAAGCTTTCCACTCTTGAGCTTTTTCAAAACACCAAGAATCAAGCATTTGTATTTCAACAGGATTCAGTTTCAAGCCATATGGCTATTGTATGAAAAGAATAGTTTCAAGATAATCATTCTTCTACTGGAAATAGCCCAGATCTTAACATGATTGAAAATCTATGAAGGCGACCAATGAAACTTGTAAGCAAGAAGCAACCTAATTAATAAAAGCAATGATTAAATCTTGGTTTCATATTATAATAGCTAATGAAAAAATTAGTTCACTCCATAGAAGGCATTGTAAAGCCTTAATTAAGGATAAAGGTTGCTCTACTGTAGTAAATGTATACCATTTTCATATTGTTTGTATATCTCATCTTCTTTATATGTCTCAATTTTCTTTTAAGTAACTTATATTGTAATGAAATTTTCTTCATAAAAGTTATCCCATTAATATCATTATTGAATTATCTTTCCAGTGATATGCAACTTTTTGGTATTTTTTAAAGAAAGTGTTATGGACCCTTAAATATAAAAAATGGATTTTTTTTCCCAAAAGGTTTTAACGATTTTATCCGCTAATGTGTAAAGAAATAGCTTGTTCAGTAAAGAATGTAAAACATGAGAAAGAATAAATAAGTTTGATTTGTTTTTATATTCAGTATTTCAGAAAACAAGGTTGGGGTATTCAGTCAAATTATATTTTATATATTTAGACAGGAATTAAAAGGATTTTAAAATTAGAAATTACTGTTTAGTTTTTATAAAAATTACTATATAGTCAAATGTATGGTAAGGTAACTTACTGTGTAATGTGTGTGTGTTCCTTTTATCATTTTTAAAAAGAATATTATTTGATAAGATTATTGAGGGTTGTAAGAATAAGCAGATTAGCTCTGAATAATGACAATAACAACTTTTTTAAGTATAAAGGTTATATAATATAGAAGAAGGTTTGGAAGTTCAATATATGTATCTTGCTTTCTATATTTTTTTAAAAAGTATGATTTCTTAATAAAAATAAATCAGGGTTTTTGTCTTAATTGCAGCAAAGATTACTAGCAATTGGAATCTTGAATTTGTGCTTTAAAAACAAATGTTGCTGTTGCAGTATTATCTACATCAAATTAATATAATTGAATTATGAAGAATTTTTTTTCAAAATAGGAATGTTTACTTTTTAGGTTGATAATGTAGAAGCAGTGGCTGATAAGGCTCGACAGTCAGTTACTTCAGTTATAGGAACAATAGCAGATGTATTTGCTCCACAAAAAGAGTTAGAAGATGATGAGCTTATGATCATACAAAATTCAGAACCTGTAGTTATGGACTGGTGGCAGGTAATTTTAATTGTGTATTCATGTTTTACTGTTATTTAAATCCTTTAATTGTAATTGATTTTACTATGATATGTCTTCTTTGCATAGTAGCTTTTGATTTTTGAATGCTTTGATATAAAACAAAGAAAAATTTATCCAGATGAAATAGTCTCAAAGATCTAAAATATAACATTGGACACTTTTTACTATCTTATTTCATATTCTTTGCAAGATACTTTTTAAATAAAAGCAAGAAAGTAGAAATGCCTCTGTGCAGAAATTGGACCTTCATTTGCTGTAACTCCTTGCGCCATAAAAAAAGGAAGAAAAAAAAAATCATTTGCTGTAACCAAAAAAAAAAAAAACTGTTGAGCATTTCTTTTGTTATAAATATTTTGGAAATTTTGCTTATTAAAGTGTTGAATATTTTACTGTATCTTTTTATTTAAGAGGGAAAAAAATATTTTCTCTTTTAATTTAAAATGATGGTATTTTTATTTCTATGACTTATTGAGGAATATGGTTCAGTTATTTTTGCCTTATCTATTACAAAATAAACATTTATATACCAATAGCCATCAGAACCTATGGATACATATTTGGTTGCTTGATGAATCTTAGGTATTGCATATCTCTAATGCTGGATCAGAATCTGTTTCATACCAATATCCCATTGGATACTTTGATTCTGTTTAAAAATTTGATATCTCTTACATTGGACCAAGGATTTCTGACACATACTTTCGCTGAAAGGGCAGCCTACTTCCCACTTCTAGCTTCTTTGTTCATTATACTAGTATGAACTTCTCTCTCCTCTTCCATTTGCTCCTTGCTAAGCTTTCTGGTTAAAGATTGGTAACTTCTATGTTTCATCCAATTTACTAAAAATATGAACTTTTTCAATGAATATTCATGGGAAGTAAAAAATATCTTGTTTCAATCTTGCAAAAAGTTCTGTTTAATTAATAAAATTAAATTTTTTACATTGAATAGAAAGTATTGCTGTAGTTATTGTAATCAGCCAATTGGATTTTTTTTATTTACTATATACTTGATCAATTTATGTTCTATAATTTTTTTTATTTTATTGAAATAGTACTTGTAATTGTAACATTCATCATTAAATGACTTGTGTTGCATTTCAGAATGCTACATTCAAAAGAGATTGTGTTAGAATTATTTTTTATATAAAAAAAATTATGCTTATTATCAATTTTTGAAATAAATTTCAAAAATTTAAAAATCTTACTATTTACCTATTAAGTAATCTTGAAAATTTGTGCCAATTTTCAGTATGTGGCATGTTGAGAGGTCTGAATATATCAGAATGATTTAAAAGATGTGACATGTATATTCTGAAAGAAGGTACTTCTAGCACATTTAAAAAAAGTTTCGTTATGTTATGTTACTTGTTATCAGTTTTATACATCTTGAATATTGAAGCACACAGAGGTCATTATAGGCATTTTGAATGATTTTCTTTTAATGTGAAGGCAAAGAGGATCCTCCGTCAGCACAATAGTTGAATGCTTTTTATGGCAAAGGTGCTGTAGCTGAAAGAACTCTTCAGAAGTGATATGCTAAGTCTAAAGCTGGAGATTTCAGCTTTGATGATCAAAAAACCTTGGCATTCTTTCCATCATAGATGAATATCAGATTAAAACACTGATCAGAAAAAAAATCAAATATATCAAAATCTATCATTTATGATCATTTTCTAAATCTTGACTACAAAAATCATTTTGATGTATGATTTCCTCACAATTGAATGGAGAAAAATCTGGTAGATTGCATTTCCATTTGCCAGTAGGGGATCAAAAGTGGATTATTTATAACCATTTTGAGTGGAAAGATTCTTGAAGAAAGCAAAATGAGTCCCCCTTATCCATCCTTAAAGGTAGCCTTCATGCTAAGAAGGCAATCCCACCAGACGAAATGCCCCATGTCCTGTGATATCGGAAAAAAATTCTTCAATATGAGCTTTTGCGAAACAGTGCAACAGTAAATTCAGAAAAGTATTGCTCCCTAAGAACTGAGGTATTAGACACAAGTTAAGTTAAAATGTTCAGAACTAGTTAATCAGAAGGGTGTCATGTTTCATGAAGACAGTATGCAGCCTCACAATTTTTCAAAACTCAACAAAAGTTGTTAGTTTCAAAGCTATAAAAAATATTTCAATGTTTTCATGGGATTATTTTATTCTAGTCGTGAATACTAATAAGACAGGTATTAACGATATTTAAAAATTCTGTTTTTGAAATAAGGATAATTATATAATATACTGCATTTTAGACTTTTAATTTTTTGCTTATGGGTATAAGATTTTAGAAGTTACTATTATACATGTTAATGTAAGTTTAAAGTTTGAAAAGGTTTTTGCTTAGTTTAATTTGTTTCTTAGTTGAATTAATTCCTTTTCATAACAATGTGTATAACAATGTAATTTTTACAATATTTCATTATTATTAATGCAGATTATACATATAATTAGATATTACTGGAGGTCAAAATTTGTGACTGATAATTTCTTTAACTTATAAGTATTTTTTTCTGATACTTAATTTGATTTTTTCTTTTAGTCACAAGTATATTTAATTCGTAAAGATCCAAAAACTTTCTGTCATGAACCTGAGGGACCTCCAGAAATGTATGAAAATTGGTTGGAATCATTTGATCCTAGTGAACATCAAGATGAAATGACTGAAATAATGATCACTTGCTCTGAAGTTCGAGACATTTATGACAAACTTGTAAGTATTGTGTATTTGTCACTTCTAGATGCCTTTCATTTGTTTTTTTTTTAAGTTTTAAAATTATTTTTCATTAACTCATAAAAAAGTTTTTATAATGGATGAAGAAATAAGTGTCATATCAGAAGAAACCTTGACTTTATTTTCATTACTTAGGTTCCTACATCTGTCTCTCACTTAGAATTTTGGCAAAGATATTTTTATAGAGTTCACCTTCTACGAAAGGCTGAAGCTAAAAGAACAGACTTGATGAGACGTGCTGACCAAATTTCCATTGAAGATGTTGAATTTGATAAAGGTTTGTACTATAAATTATAAAGCAAAAATATATTTTTCAATTTGGATTTAGTAGTAAAATTTATTGATAAATTAACTCTTAGTGAACATTAATTTGTAGTTTTTATCTCATATTGTAGACTTATTATATCATTTGTAATTATTTCATTGGTAACTGGGAAATGCATTAATGTAAATTACTATTAACTATGCTTTTTGTCTCTTTATGAATTCTACATGAATATGATAATATTCATCTAGATATTTTTTCAGTTTATTAAATGCCAAGAATTGCAAAATATTTGTTTTATTGTGATGTTTAAAAAAAAAAATATTTTAGGTAAAACCAGTAAAGTTATTTATAATTAACAATGATATAAATTGAGGCTTTTAAAACTTGTTTGGTACTATTCCATCAGTGCTATGCTGTTCTCTGCTAAGCACAAAAATATTTAAAAAGTTCAAAAAGCAAAAATAATGAAATGAAAAAATAAATGTTTTATAGATATATGTTGGTAATATAATTTAGTTAGACCTATATATAAATAAAAAATACTAAATAAGATCAAATTCATTCTAAATAGGAGGCACAAAAAATTGCAAATATATTTCAGAATTACTGAAAACATTTCAGTTATCTTTGTGAATGATTCCTTTTTCTTGAAATAATTTTGTGACTGCTTCCTCATCATTTGGAAATTGCTTGATTCAAAACCATAAGTTTTATTAAACATGATTTGACTTAATGCGACACTCAAGAAATGATACTTAAGTAAATACTAATCTAAAGTCCAGTGGCTGAATTGCAGCATATTGCGCTTTCATGTCTCAGGTCCAGGATTCAAACCCCAGGCTGGGCAAGATCGACTCAGCCTTTTATCCTTGGGGGGGGGGTCAGTAAATGAAGGACCAAGCTTGCTTGGGTACTAAACATTGAAGGTTTTGTGTCAGACTAACCACCTGACATCTGATCATGCACCTCAATGCCCTAGGTCATGAAAAATGAGATGGACACAGTAGGTCTTGACACTTATGGGCTGTTGTGCCACTGAGTTTAGTTTGAATACTAATATAGAAATCAATAAAAAATTCGTATTTGCTTTGTAAGAAATACATATTATCCTTCAAAGTTGTATTTAAGATAGAAAATATGAAGTTTCAGATTCATCATGCTGAAATTTGTGTGTTTATGTAAGTAAAAGATTCAAAATTGTAATTGATAAATCTTTAACTTCATTAAGCATGGTTAGTACTTCATGATTTCAGGATTAAATGCTTATTGTAAGTAAATCCTTTTTAATTCAGTTTTTTTAAAAAAAAATTGTTTTAAGGCAATATTTTTTTTATTAAATGACAGATTTTTAAAAAATGTATTAACATAAGATTGAATTGCAGTTTTATTTATGCAACTATTAGGGTAGGACATAGATTTTATGGGGAATTTTTAGTGTGAAAAATTTTAGAAAATGAAAAATATATTTTTAAAATACAAGTTAGACATACATGTATATCTCATTAAAAGTCATAGGTAAAAATTTATTAGATGAAAAATTTAAGTTATACACAGAAGGAAAAGTACAATATTGCTGATCGGACACAGTAAAAAAAAAAATGTGGAAAGCCAAGGGATAGAAGTAAAACTTCTTTGGCGACGTTGACTGTAAATGCAGGAATAGATCTAATTATATTAAACTGCTGAGATAACTTTAATCAAATAAAATTCGAACTTCATTTATTGTATGAAAATATTTATTTCAATTATCTTCATTTTCCAAGAAAGACACAATAGGTGTGTGGTAACTAAAGTATTATATAAAAATCCTCGATTGTAGTCAATCAAGAAAATGTGAAAAAACTGCATCAATTGTGGTTCTGTATATTGTTTTTCCTTCTCTAGAATCAGTATTGATTGTCAAATTCAGTGCCCGTTTCAAGAATTCAATGAGTGGCTCTGCTTCTTTTGAAGCTAAATTAACATTAAAGTCTCCAGTTAAGATAATTGGCTTTTAATCATCATCAGATCCAATTATTGCAATGATGTGTACAGCACTCAAACTTTATGGATAAAGATGATAAAAGCTGCAACAGAACTACCTGGTGATATATAGACTTTCGCCAGTAATTACTGTTAGTTTTGCTTTTTTTTCTTTCACGAAATTCTTTTCCTCTTTTTGCATTTGTTCTAGGCTATCTGACCAGAATTTATTTTGATTCAATGGAAATAAAAATTAATAATATAAATTTAATGCATCACTAACAGAAGTCACTGTGTTTGTTTACAAGACGCTATCCATAGCAATTCTGGCATTAACGTTAGTGACATATACACAATGCCCCAGACACTCCCCTAATGGGAAGAGCCATATAATGGTAATATTTTGGGTGTGTTTATTCGTTGAAAACGGCATGTTTATGAAATAAAAACTACAAAAATACGCCATGCGAGTGCGTTACGAGAGTAGCAAGTGTACCCACTTAATGTCGCCAATACCTAAGTGCCTTTCATCCATAGCAGCAAGATATACTTTTCTTGCACAATTCCCCCTTAGCAATCGTCCAACTTTTTCTCGGATATAATGCAAGTCACGTGGTGTAAACCCCCCCCCCTCTTTTCCTCCTGCTCGCTACCTCCTCACCATGGCGACGTTTCGGGGGAATGGGGGGAATCACTACTTCTGTTCGCTTTTTCAGTGTTATGCAAAACTGGGTAAATTTTCCATTCACTCTCGTCTGCAAAGAAGTTTCACTTCAAAAATTATGAGATCTACATCTGGTTCATAATAATGATTACTTTTAATATCTTTGATATAAATGACAAAATAATGTTGATGTATATGTTAAAGTAGGCTTAAAAAGTGAAATATTTTAATATGGAAGTACATTGAAACAGAATTTGAAAATGCATTGTAAAGAAAAGGCTTTATATTATAATATATAAAAATATATATTGAAAACTATAAAAGTATATACTTTTTATTCAGTGTTTGATAAAGTTTCTGAAATGTTAACCAAGGAGTCATGTGATTCATTTCCTATTACTAAGTTATCAGTTTTGTTATAATATGTAATAGAAATTAAATTTTATTCAAAAATGGATTGATAAATTTGAATTAATTTATATTTATTAATATGTCACATTTTTTTAGTACAGTAATTTGAATTCTTACTTTTTTTTTATAAATAGATAAAGAATTAAGTCTTGAATATCCCGAGTCATCATTTGATGGGCAGAGTTTACACGAGAGTATTTCAACTACTGCTGAAAATTCCATTATATCTGAAACAAATAATGGTTGTGATACAAATCAGAATCAACCACCTTGCGACAATGAGCTCATTATAGGAACCTCTCAATCTAAAGAGACTATTAAAGAGGGCAATATTAATGAAAAAACTGTTATAAATAATAAATCTGATGATGTGCCTGAAGTAACTTCGGTGAATTTAACTGATAATAAGATGGACAGTAATGTAGCACTGAATGAAAATGATATAACTGAAGTTTCAAGTTTTCCATCTTCTTCAGAGAGTACAGATGGAAGTAGATCATCACCTATTGAATCCCTTGGAAAAGGTTGATTTTTAAAAGTATTAATTGGCTATGTTTTGGTGTTAGCATCATCTTTATTCTTGTGGGAAAACCTTTCTTTGTCTGCTTATATGTGTAAAATTTGGCTGTGTTATTCTTCCATGTGATGGCTTAGTTTCACTTTTTTTTAAAGTCTCCTCCTCTTTCCTGCATTCTGTTGACAATCATTTATTTTGTTCTATGATATTTGTAATTATGCTTATAATTTATTTTGTTGAATGAAGATTTTTGCATGCATTCTGGTTTATTTCTTTATTATTATTATGTGAAAAAAACAATGCTGTAATGTATTTATGTTGCAATAATACTTGTATGTAATTATTTAGTATGTACTTTGATTTTTTTGTAATCTTTATGAGGGACCATATAAAATGCAAGTTTTGGAATTGAATGTGTCAGTTTTTTTATATATATGTGTAATCATTTTGTATACATTTTACGATTTCAAAATTATAGTTTTCTTTTCTTTTTTTAAACTTATTTTGTATTCTTAGCTTGAATGTAGTTTTAATTATTTAAAAATACCAGGTAAGTCTAGATATTTTATTCCTAAATGTAAAATTTTTAAATGAAGAGTTCATATTAACTAAATCTGAATGATAAATTAATGTTTTTATTTAATGATCTTCCAGTTACATATATACCTTATCTTATTAATTTTTCTGCTTATTTAATTAATTTTTTATACTGTAGATTACAGTACAGGAGATGAATGGGAGAAAGACTTTGACATAGAAATTAATGAAAATGATCTGAAAAATTTGAATATTGCTTCAAATCAAGATTCTCAAAAAGAAGTATATATTTCAAGTTTTAATTATTACCTTCCCCCTTCCCCATTGTTATATTAATTGTTTGAAATTGGAAAAAAAACTTTTTAGTTATATTTTTTTGTCATTTTGATTAGATTTTGTAAACATTTGTTGTAGAAAATAAATAATTCAAATTTGGAATCTTTTTAATTTGTAAAATTGCTATACATATATATAAGTTTTGTTTTAACTGAAATCTTGCTAATTACAAAAATATTAACTTCTTATATTATGCAAAATCATCTTTTATTTGATTAATAATTTTTAAAATGGTAATTATCTGATAGGAATATTTCTCTAGTCTCTTAAAATATGTAAAACAATTTCAAGAATGTATAGCATATCTTGGTGTTGTGGTGATTTTAATACTATTTTGTTAACCAGATTTCTTTTTGTGAATGCTTGTATTTCCAGTAGCTACTTAAATGGGGGGGGGGGGACAATAGAAAAACAAATTAACAGAATCTCTTAGTTTCTAATTTAATATGAAAAATTTACTTAAAAAAAAAAAGGTTAACAAAATAGTATCAGCTTTAATAAAATAAAACTGGAAGTCACAGTTTTAAATATGATTATCTCTTTATAGTGAAGATTTTCTTTGAAATTTAATTCCCCCCTCCTCATAACTATTAAGTTATTAGAAAATTTCCAGGTTTCATGATATCATTCAATTTGATGCATATGACAGCTTTCTATTTATTGGTTTGAATATTTATCATACACTAGTTTAATGTTCAAGACACTTTTTCTTCTGTTCATTCTGTATTTTTCAGGAAAAAAATAAAGTCTGATGTGACAAAGATGTAGTTTAATTCTAAAAGTAGATGTTAAATTAATTTTGTGTACGGTAAAAAAGATTTTTGAATTTCATAGTAGTCTTGATTTTTTTTTTTTTACAATATCATGATAGGGGTTTTTTCTTTTGGCAAATTTTTTTAAATAATCTTTTTTATTTACATTATGTATTGTATAAAAATTAACAGTATCAATGAATATTTTGAAGTGGCAAGATATGCTTTCGAACTAAACACAAATAATGATAAGGTATTTATTAATGTTTATCTTTTGTTCTTTTTTTAGGATGAGGATGATTGGGAAAAATGGCAGTGAATTTGTATCATATTGAAATACTTATGTTGTAAAACTATATACATATATTATATATTATACTTAGAGAAATTATAAAGGAAAATAAAGTTTATGTAATTTGTATTTTAAATATTGTGTCTTTCATACTTGTTTGTTATTGTTTATATAATAAAGATTTATGTTTACTTTGAAATCATGTATATGTTTAAAAACTGGCTTTAGTTTCTCAAGTATAATACAAATGTGTAATTTTCTACAGATTCAAAATTTAATTTCACAGCAAAACACTTGATTAAAATTATCCTGTTTTAGCAAAATCTCAATATTATATTCTTAAATATTTTAAACTCATGCTGCATCTGTAGAATATTTTCTTGAAAAATATTTTATTGCTGTAATTTGAAATAAAAAGGAATATCCATGTTCTCTTTATAAAATAAAATTTTAATGAACTTATAATATTAGTAACAAATTTAAATTTCTTCTGTGATTTTAGTTAAGTACAGAACTGTGAAATTTTTACTATTTTTCATCTATAGTAAAAAAAATAATAATAATTAGTTTATTGGAATCTTTTTTAATCTAATTTATTTGAATTGATTTTAAATTCCATTTAAAAATATGTGTTTGATGTAGTTTGAAACAATTTTTTGGGTGGTAATTTCTTAATCTTTATTTTTGAAAGTTAGAATATTACAATTAATGAAGCTCATTAGTTGTTCCTTTCTTTCATCTTTTTGTTAATTAGTTGTCATTTTATGCAATTCAATTTATATGCTTTTTTTCTTAATATTTAGGACTATCTTGAAATCAATGAAAGTCTGTGTTATTGTAAAATTAGAAGTATCTGTTGTCATATATTAAGAACTCTCAGCATGGTATACAGTATTTAAGTTTAAAACATAAGATGTTCAGATGTTTTCTTGTTCAAATGATTCGGATCAATAATATGAAATTTATTACTAATAGCTTTTGAAGGAATAATTCCACAAAAGAGCTTTTCCTTTGTCACATATGATTTCCAAAAATAATTGTTACAGTCAAAATTTCACAAAATCAAAAATTTAACAAATCTTTTTATGAATATTTTATCCTTTAAAAGTATTTTTGCACCTATTTTCTTTCATTGCAGTTTGATTTAACTTTTTTTATTTCTAAAGATATTGTGAATGATATATTTACTTTTCATGATTTATATCCTGGTTAAACAATAAGTTGATTCTCCAAAGTATTTCTGATTTATGTTAAAATTTGCATCAATTATTGCAGTGTAGAAAATGTGCGGAAATTTTCTTTCTGCCTTTGTATACATTTATATTGATCTTTGTATATATTGATATTGATCTGAAAATGTGTTTACCAGTTTTCTGGTTCTTTTATTACTTTTTGACTTAGTGAAAGTAGCTGTTTTGCAGAAGATCTGATATTTCATGAAGTAAAATATCTGATTGATTTGATAGATAGGATAAGTTATATGGTTAAAATTAAAGCATGAACAACTAGGAGGTATTTAAAGATTGAAAAAGAGAATGTTTGTTGTTGGTGTTACAATTTACTTTTATGCTATGTTAAGGAGAAGCTTTTTTTAATGTAACATAATCCCTTTCCTTATTTAAAACCATGTTATCATTATTTAAAAAAATGGGGCATTTTCAATTAATTTTCATTTTTGGTTATTGTTTAGAAGAAAATTATGTTGTTAATTAATTAATTTATATGTATAAAAAGAATCTTCTGATTATAAATTTAAACCCCATCTCTGATTAGTTCAGACTTAAGTAGGGAATAATCTAAATATTCCATATTAATATTTTATTTCTCAATATGATCATTAGTTGTGGAGGTATTCAGGAAAAACTAAAAGAAAATCATGTGGCTAAAATATTTGGATTGATGCGATAACATAAATTTTTGTGTAGTTAAGTTGTATTTAATACTTCTAATAAAGATAAATTTTTTAGTGACACTATAATCGTGTCCACTGAAGACCCGCCGTATAGAGGGAGCCGTTGCACATTAAATCTGGCTAGGCTCAATGTCCTCCCATTGGTGTGTTAAGGTAGTTAGGAGACAGAGATGCCAGCTTAACTGTCGTCCTCGTCACTTGACTGAGGTTCAAAGTTACGACATCCGTCGCCAACAACCCTTGTGTTAATATAGCTCTCTTGAGTGACACTATTTGTATGGGACAAGCGAAAACTAAGTCCAAAATCTTCTGAATACAGTTTGTACTGAACTTTCGTCTAGATCAAGGGAACTCAACCTTTTCTTCTGCCGGACCGCATACATACTTAGCTATTTTAGGTGGGCTGCATATATATGATGGGTACTTCATGTGGGCCACAACATGAGAATTAAGGGGGGGGGGTGAGAAGTGCCTAAAAAAAGTCCAAGGTAACATAGAAAATTTAAAATGTGGAAATTGATCAAAATTTTAAAATTCTTATTTTGCTTTTTTATTTTTGTCACTAAATTTTTCTAAATTGGAAGCATTTAAGAATCACTCTTGAACAATTTCTGCATCAGTAAATGGTTTCATATGATTGCTAATAATATAACAAATTTGATAGGGTGCCTTTGTTACCACTGTGACATTACTACTGACAAAGCACATTTTTGCTGTTGTAAAGATTATTCAAGAAAGCATATTTATCATCTCTTGAAAGAGATCTTCAAGAAAAAGTGTCATATTGCATGATTCCTATTTATTGGTATTTTTTGAATACAACATTTTTGTCACAAATCAATTACTGAACCATGCTTGTTTTTCACTACAAAATAGTCAACTTCCCAATCGTCTTGAAACAGTCTATTTTCTTAGAATATTTTTCGCTTGCAAGATATGAAAGATAGTTAAAAATTAGTTCCACTCATAAAATGATTGATATTCCACTGTTGTCTATTATCACTAATCAGGGAAAAACAATATCAATTCGCACCCATACGACATCGACAGCAAAATTGATATATTTGATTTTTTGACAAAGAATTTCCCACCAAATTTTCATAAATAAATGAATTTCTCAGAGCAATGGGCGAGACCAGGCCACTTAAAAAAGCCGGTGGGCCGCAGGTTGAGTATCGCTGGTCTAGATACATTATCTGTATTTTATCTGTGTAATGGAGTCATATTTGCGGATCAGAAATGTGATAAAATTTTGTTTTAAAAGTAGCAAATTTGCTAGAGAAACATATGATGCAAAAAATGATTGTTTGCCTCGATTGAAGTATTTTGCTGGTTTGGAAAATTTTGAAATGTTTAGGAGGATCAGTACCGCGTATACAAGATTGGTGGGATCGGGGTCCACCCCCCATAGACCAACAACTTTTTAACTTATACTCCATAGAGGATACTCCTCAGTCAGTGGAGAAGATTAGGGCACCCCGCAATGCAGGGGTGTACGTTATGTCACTGCCCTCCGCACTTTCGTCTACGTGTTTTTTAGAATGTAGCCCCCACCCATGAGTGAGTGAATAATAACGTCGCACTGTTTAGTTGCACGAGGGCTTTTGGCAACGGTCCGCGTAATTTTGAACCATGGTCAAGTGACTCGGACGACACCTGAGCTGGCATCTCCCTCTCCTAACTACCACACTAACGGGAGGACGTTTGAGCTCTCGACAGATTTAACGTGCATCGCTCCCCTACACGGCGGGTCTTCAGTGGTACTGGGATCGAACTCATGACACGCTAGCCATGATCCGGTGCCTAGACCACTTGGCTACCGCGGCCATAGCCCCCACCCTGAGAAGGGTCTGTTTGTGCGCCACTGAGAAAGATATTAACCTTTATTACACATGAAAAATCAATTACCCAAAAAATTAACTAAATAAAATTCTAATTTATTTTCAATTTGCGCTGTTAACAATTATATAATTTTTTTCCAGCTGCAATGAAAATTGCAAAATTTATTAAAGTTGTCTTTTTTTTGTGCAAGCATTTTTAAAAATTCAGCGCTACAGTCACGTTTTATATTCACAAATATAAAACTTCTTACTCGGAAAACATTTGAATTACTTTTAATTTTATTATAAAAAAAAGTCATTTTATGAAACAATCATTGCATTAATCATTCGCTGTATATTCTTTAATTATTGTAACTAGCAGCGTTTTGGATTTCATATGGAATATAGTATTTACTTAATTAGTCGCTGTAGCAGAGTGATCTTGGTCACAAGATCTATGACACATAATCAATTCAAATTTTTGTTCAGCCGAATACCATCAAGCTGTGTTCGAGTTATTGTCATGAACTTCCTGAATAGTGATCTAGTCAGGCTACAAGCCTGGATTTTGTTTCTACATAAGATCTATTATGAGGAATATAATGAAGGCTCCTTATTAAATGGAACTGAGTCTCAAATTCTCATAATGTAATGAGGAAATTAACAAAATGAAACACAGTCTCGGATGTCATTTTTGTCACTTGATGAGGAAAGATTTAAAAAATGTCCAAAAAGAACTCTCTCGTATAACTACAAAACAAAAATTCCAAATGTTAATTTCTTTATCTCAACTAATTGAGAAAGGTTTTCTATCTTTGATCACATTCTTTTGATGTACGTTAAAAACCTTTTTTTTTAAAAATTATCCTTGTTTTTTTAGTATACTTTGGAATATTTCAACGAATCCAGTCCTTTTTATTTGTGAGGGGGAAAAAATAAACACTGTTTAGGTTTACTTAAAAATTTTTAATTACACTCTTAACATTTAAAAAAAAGTACTAATATGGAATTATCAGCATCGTGTACATATCTTACGATAGAATATGCAAATAAATAGCTTTTGGAAGCTAATGCCTGTCTAGGAAACGCTCCAGCACATTCCAACGCCCGAATCAGTGACGTAACGGAGAATATTAAGGCCCTCCCTGTGCAAAATCAGGTTTTGGGCCTCAAGCCAACTCTTACAAAGGGTACGTTCCTTGCGTCAGTCAGACTTAAGGCTTAGCTCCCCCCCCCCATGATGCAGGGGGTGTACGTTATGCCACTCACTCGAAAGAATGTATAAAGCCCATCATTCTAGTGCTAAAGATGATACGAATGCGGTTCTATCTAATGCTTCTAAATGAGTCAATGCCACGTTGATGGATTCACGAAAAGTATGAACAAATCTATTTGAGAAAACACATGCAATAAGGTTATAAAAAGCAATGAGGTCAAATCACAGGATCGCTCGACATTTGAATCGGAACAATGAGGGCGATTCTGGCATGAATGAGTTAACCACGATACAGAGCGGTCATGATGGTAGCGGTCGATCCAAAGTGACGATATAACGCGAAGAAATTGATCTTTCGATCAACACTTATAGCTCCTAATCTGACGTTAAACTGGGATACCAATTACTAATAGTTATTAACACGTGACTCAGCGAACAGAGGCTAAGGTCACAAAGGCCATTACGCCAACTGCCCGTCACCATTAAACACCACGAGACAGGTTTACAGTAGGATTGGAAGTATTTGAATTGGAATATCATGAACTGGGGTATAATTGTTTTCATTGAAGAGTCCCGCTTCGATTTGAACCCTGCTGATCAACGAGAACATAGCTGGAGATGTCTAGAATGTGAAGTGGCGCTCTTATCCGGTAGGATAGAACCAGGTACCTTTGGATCCGAAGCCGAGTAAATTATCCACTACACCAAAATGATCACCCTGGTGCGGATTTAGTTACTGGCTTATATAAATGGTTACCGCTACAAATGATAGAGGGATAGCCATCTGACTGTCATCCGTCTTACATCCCGAGAACCAAGAATTACGCTATGATGTGACATTTCATTTGAGGGCTCTAACTCATTGGATATCTTTCGAAACATCCTTACGGTAGGTTTTACGTCTAAAAAATTCTACGCTCTATAGAATTGCAATTTCTTTCACGGACTCCTGGACTAACACTTCTCCAGGATATTTAAGTGCCGCCATCTGTATGCCTTGTTACTATTTGTCGTCGTGCTTCTCCTGCACTTTCCTTCTCGGTGCGATCTCCAGATCTCACCGCAATAGTACATATTTGAGTTTTTATAAACGGGCGTGCCCGATTATTCATTGATCGTGTTGTTCTAACTTACTAAATGGAACGCACGCGATAAGCAATACCTCAAGAGGACATCAGCCAACTCTGCGAGTCAGTGTTCAACCAAGTAGCATATTGAATTAGGACTGGAAAAAGCCAACGTACTGTTTTTGCTCATGTAGCTATATTTTTTTGAATAACAATCCATTTTTATCCTACTATTAGTGTTTACAGTACATGTATCTCGCATTAATCAGTTTGCATCCCTTTTGGACAATTCTTTCATTACGCATCTCTTTTTAAATCAAAAAATTTTTTTCTTTCATATAAATTTTAAATAGAATGTATTTTAGAAATCTCGTCCATTGTCTTAAAGATACCACTCTAACCACAAAACTTTGGAGGCGGCTTTACGTTAAACCTACAACCAACATAAAAATGAGTTTTAACTGTTAACCACTGACCCGCTTCGCATCGTTAGTTTTTATTTGAACGTTGTCTGCTTTCAGTTAGTGTTATGAATTGCCGCTGTGCAAAGGAAGCGTGTAGTTCAGTTTTCGAAGTAAACTAATTTAGTACCGTTTTGATCGAAGTCTTTTATATTGTTTTTCAGTTACTTAATTGAGTTTTTGTCTTCAAACAAACTGAGCTATGATGCGCGTTAGCATTGTTTGTATTTTTTTATAGTTTTGTTATGAAATTTGATAGTATGTATATTTTTTATAAAAAGATGCGATCGCTAATATGTTTCATGCAACATGATTTCTAGAATATGCGAGGCAAGATTTATATGTGCGCTCAAATGGACATGAAATTCTAAGTTTAAATTTGGTTTGAGATATTTGTAGTACAATGACTCGAACGAATAGTATTGCCCGGCACTCTGTGTGCTTTCTATCATTCATAACATGGGTAAGTACTCCTTTTTAACAAATGTTTATATTTCTTGGAAATGAGAACTAACTTAGTATTGAACATGAAAAAAATATAAATAATTATTTCTTTGAATAACATACAGAAAAACGTATCTGAATTGAAAGGTTTTTTACTAAGTTATATATTTGCATGCTTATTATTATAGCACACTGAAGCTGTTTTTAATACTAGAAGGAAAGAACTGAAGATATTTATTTCCAAATGTATCCAATGTTTTTTTTATTTCTAAACTTTGAAAGATTTCAAATATTTATGTCCATCTAACAGATTAAATTTTCAAAGTTATTTTGCATCGGAATACTGGTAATCCTTTATGCACTATCTTTTTCATAATGTACCTGTCAAAGAAATTTTTATTTAAAATTTAATTTAAAGAATAATATTTTTAAGTCTGTTTACTTTTTCTTTATCTGTAATGCATCACATTATGTGATAACTTTTGCTTTACTTATTAAACATTGAATCTATGTAAATGCATTAATTGAATAATCATCAGTAAGCTTGCTTTTTAATATGTGTGTAACCAAATAATTGCAATAGGGGTGTATAATATTTTTTTTCTTTTCCAATTTTTTAAGAGTTAGTAATTCTGTTGTAAGGAATATATATATTTTTCCAAATTGCTGTTTTTTTTAAACAGATTGGACATTAGCACAAAAATTTATTTTCAGACTAGTATTGCAGAATGCTAGACACATTTTGGTTCAATCATGTAAAACAATTAATACTGACAAAAATAAAAATATCTGTAATTAAAAAAATACATTGAATTGATGTATTAATCAAAAATGAAATTAGAGTGTTTGTAAATGATACAAAGCAGATTAAAACAGTGTCGATTAAATGTTTCTCATCTGAAAAAGAAACAATTTATATTAATAGATGTAAATGTATTAACTCAAAGAAAAAGGTTATTTTATTGTGAATGTCTTTCGTTTTTGTACTTTTGATAAGTATGATTGAAACCTCTTTTTTAACTTTTATAATGAAATGACTATTTTCTGTTTCATATAAATAAATAGATTTTGAAAAAATTCATGAACCAATTAAACTTTTAAAATTGTTAAATTGTAAAAAAAAAAAGGCCCAGATATATATGTATAAAATCTAAAGTTTGTTTCAAGTAAATTCTTAAATTAATGCAAACAAATTTTATAGAAAATGTATTTGTTCTAGTAATATATCTGACCTAAAAAAAAATATTTTCTAGTGTTTAGAAAAGAGTTCTAAGCATGCTTATTTTCATTTAATATTTGCTTGAAGTAAAAGAAACAGTGGAATATATATTTTTTAAAATTTAAAGTATGTTTTCTCATGTTAATATAATTTACAGGTTTTATTCTCTTCTCCTTTTCTTTTTAATAGCCACTGGGAATTTTTTTCTCTGTACATTTTCGAATTTTTTAACATTTTATAATATACACATTAAAAAAAAAAATTTCATTTATCTGTCTTCAAAAAAATTTCAAGTTTATTTATTTTTTTTGCCTTTTTTTATATAGCATTCTTTACAAAGCTCAGACTTTGTTTGTGCTGGTAATTAGTTTTAATGTGTAATTCACCTAACTATAATATTTAGATCTCAATCCTTTTTTTGCAATAAAATGAAATAAGTGTGAAGAATAATTTCATTTTATGCATTTATTAGTTTACTTATTAATGAATGTACAAAATAAAAAAACTATGGAAGTAATTCCAAGTGTAGGAATACCTGGGATCCTTTGAATGGGGGGAATTTCAAAAATTACTCTTGCATAATTTTGTATGGGAGTTGGGAATTTCAAAAAAAGTAAATATTTGAAAACTATTAAATTTTAAAATTATATTAAAAAGGGAATAAAGATCTTTAAATATTTTTTGCATAACCATAACAGCTTTAAAATTGAAAGAAAGAATATGTCCAGAGTCTAAACCTAGAAGTTGAAATAATAAGAATTTTATAATAAAACTAAGACTGAAGATTTTTTTGCACAGATATTTTGTTCAATAGGTTGTACTTAAGTAAGAAAGCAACTGCAATTTTCATATCACGTAGGACGATTATTTAACTACATTTGTATCCTAAATGATAACCTCAGAAATTAGTTACATTTCTGTTTAAAAAAATTGAAATGGTGTAGATTTATATATTATTGCCTTATTGAAGTAACTTCATTTTATTTTTTTAAAATTTGAAGTTAATAATGTGGAAATTTAAAATATTCACAGTGAATCTATTATTTGCTATTGTTGGAAGCAGGGACGTCTTAAGATTTCTTGAGGCCCTGGGCCCCTACAAAAATGTAGGCCCCACCTATGACTCTTAAAAGTATACGGTACATAACACTCCTCCTACAAACGATAACCTAAAACAAATAAATGTGCATCACTTACATTCCTACAGTGTTGGATTAAAAGACATGAAGGCCCATAGGCAGTCGAATTCTTGGGGCCCTGTATCCTGTTAAAGTGCCCCTAAAAAGCGTGGGGCCCATAGGCAGTTGCCTACTCCGCCTAATGAGTAATTCGGCACTACATTCATACAAACTGGCTTGACCGACTGCAGTCTTTTGATTGAATTAGTAATGATGGTGTATGGTGGTAAGCCTAGACCTGTACGGTGGACGACGGTCATCACATGTATATGTCGCATGATATCGTCCGAAATTCCAAGTTTTTTGGAGAATACAACCGGAAATAACGCTTGACTCTTTGAAATTATTCGAATTATGATCTTATTGAGTCGAGAATGAGACGAGGCCTCCATTGTGGTCGAGGTCCTGGGCCCAGTTGGCCCATACCTTTATAACGTCCCTGGTTGGAAGGTTATGAACCAGATTTAATGAATATTTTTGTCTCACTGGGAATAATGATGCTGTTCAATTTTTCTCAATTTTCGGATTGTGTTTAAGAAGTATATTTATCTTCTTTTCTAAACATATACAACACCATCTCGGGGCTGATGAAATTTAAATCTGTCTCGAAGCTCTAACGTTGGCTTGGATGTGGAGAGTAGGTTTCGGCTCTGGTGTCAACATTATCATCTAGCTCTGGTTTCTCTTCAACTTCGTGCTAATCTTTCGCCTTTTACCGTGGCTTAAAATTACGAGGCTTATTGGTCGTGGCTTACGGTTCTTGTGTCTGGCAGGAGTAGGTTCTTAAAAAACTTTCAATAAAACTTAACACGATCTTTTAATAGGCTTCAATGAAAATATTAATTTTTGTTTAACAGAATTCTTGACATCCCGAAGGTAATCGAGTAAATATGTTTTCAGCCCAGAACAAATGCTTTAAGTTAATATGCTGATTTAAATCAACGATTTATAAATCTATATTAAAAGTGTGTTATTGAATTAATATTTTAATTATATTTATAGTGTATAAAAATTTGATAAGTGGTGAAAAACTAATTTATCTCTTTTGCGGATGAAGCAACATATGAATAAAGAAACTTATTGATATATTTTTAAAATTTATATTGAAAAACAAAATTACTGTCCATACAGCATGTTTTTTTGTTTTTTGTTTGTCTTTTTTTGTAGCAAAATATAAAATTCTTGATTATTTGAATATTAAAAAGGAAATTGAAATAAAAAAAATCATACTTATTAAAACTAAAAAGGAAAAAAACAGAAATTTAACGCTACATATACGACGTTTCAGTTTTACACTAATTGGAAGATTCTTTTTAAAAAGTTCTGAACTGTCAACATTTGTAAAAAAACAACATAGGATTATTGAAAATGTTCACTATTTTGAAACAGACATTTTTTTTTATAGATTATTTAAGTTTCAGAGAGACATTAGAAGGTTGAAAAAAAAATTTCTTGTTTTGTTAACGCATGTATTTTTTCCCCTATTGTCTTAATTATCCCTTTTCTACATTTCTGCCTGACACAAATAATTTCAAACTGTTCATCTAGCTTGATTCAAAAAAATTTGAAGGAAAAGTAACTTTTCCTCCTAGTGTATTTGTATGTTCTTCACAACTTGTAGAAACAATAAAAATTTTTTTTAATTTGTGTGTTCACTTTTCAAAAGTTAATATATTCGTGAATTAGAAAGAAAAAAAAAATACCATTTTACAACGTGTGGGTTTCTTGTAGAATGCAAAAAAGCACGTTTTAGCATGAATTTGTTTAAAAAAAAAATTGTTATGGGA
This sequence comes from Trichonephila clavata, assembly GCA_019973975.1. Taxonomy (NCBI): domain Eukaryota; kingdom Metazoa; phylum Arthropoda; class Arachnida; order Araneae; family Nephilidae; genus Trichonephila; species Trichonephila clavata. The sequence goes on from BMAO01012977.1 coordinate 55,624, forward strand.
GATGATTTTTTTTTTTACTTCCCCGTCTTCAATTATCTAGAATTTTATTTATATTTTAAGCTATATATGACTCAACTTATCTGCCGTATTTAAAATTAATAATAAAAAAAAATTGGATATGCGTTTTAGCAATGTTCAATTTTTAAAACTTCATTGGTGTTAAAAAATACAGAATAAAATTCTTTTTTTACGTATTTTGATTATATTTTCTCTTTTTTGACAAATTCTCTTATATATGTTACCGGCAAAGTATGAAATGCCGGCATTCTATAGAATGCCAGACGTTTTTAGGCAAAGTTTGAAATATGAGATTTATTACATGCTTTGCCTAGGCATTGTATAAAATGCCTATGCATTCTATAGAATGACTAAAGCAATGTAGGCAAAGTATGAAAAAAAGGTCATGATAAGGCTATTATGTCAATGACGTTAATTCCTAAAAATACAAATGTTATTCTGAGAAAGTAACGAAAATAAGAGTAAAATAATGAGAGTGCCACTAAAAAAATTATTCAAAGTACGTAAAGAAAAATTAAAGTTGTACCAAACAAAATTTATATCTTTCTTGTTAAGGAAAACAAAATTTTCAAATAAAAAATAAGATGTTAAAATTAACCTACTTGTTGCGACATGATAAGCTTGAATGAAAATTCGAATTACATTTTTCATGCAAAACCAATCCTTATATTGGTACTTTGTTTTACTCATATATCGGACGAATCCATGGCCGCTTCCATTGGATTGAGCAATTGTAACTGTCAGGAGAGGAATTCGCGGTTAGGAATATCTTTAATTCTAAGCAAGTTCTTAGGGCACAAAGTAAATTATGATTTCGCATATACTTGTTTTAAAATTCCTACAGAAGTTCTAAGTTGGTACAAATCATTCTATTTCCCACTTATTACAAGTGCCAATATATTGGCAGTCGGAAAAAATCGCAGGTTTCACAACATTACCTTTTTTAAAAATAATTTTCTGCTTATTTCTGGACAGATTCACAAAGGTGGATGTATAGTTCAATATCATAACGTGCAACATTTTTGTACGAGTATTTGGTTGAAAGCTTTTTCAGAATTCTATCATGTCCTCAGAATCCATGACGTCATACTGTATGGAAGTGCTTCCCAACCTTTTTATTTTCCGGACCGGTCAACGTTTGATAATTTTACCGCAGCCCACTGAGGGTGGGACGTTGATTATTTATATTATAAATTGTTTTAACTTAATAATTTAGTTGTATTTAAACATGCCCTCAGAATAAAATTCAATTGCACCAAAAAATGATTATAAAATGGATTTTACATGAAATAATAAAGTGATTTCCATGGAAAGTCCCACAAACAAGAGAGAAATACACCCCTGTAAAGAAAATGGAAATAATTTAATGCGCCTGGAGTGACCCGATACCATTTGATCCACGGACCGGGGGTGGGGACCACTACTGTATGGTACTGTCGACTTCTTTAACAGGTTAAATGAATTTACTTTTATTTTCCACAAACATCACATCAAAGCTTTTCGGCAACCAATAGTCCCTGGGTTCCTTCTAAGTAGTCATTTCGGCATTTTGTGCATCAGTTATTAACTTTTAGGACGTAATCTCAGTTAAGAAAAAACTTTCTTTGCAGCATTAACTTGAATTTTGGCCAACTCGTCGTCTAATAGTTTTCATGTCTATAGACCAGAGGTTGGCAGCCTTTTAGCTGTGGCGTGCCAAACCAATCTATCAATATGAGTCACTGTACCATACAGTATGGCGTTTTTGAAACAATTCAAAAATTGACAAATTTATTGAGTAGTGCAAACTGCCACTGAAATTGTACCCACATGCCACTGATTACCGACCCCTGCTACAGACCATGACTCCTTCTCTAACACCGCAGCTTATTCTTCCATTTTCTAGCAAGCACAGGAAAAAACCATTTTTTGTTTTTGTTTAAATAGTTTAAATAAAATTGATTATTTTGACACTCCCGAATAAACTGCAATGTCCAAAAGACAAATTCTGAGCCTGAGGCATACGTTGAAAGTCTCGTTTCTGACCATGCAATGTTCGAAATGAATCGGACGTGTATTTCATACTTTGCCGGTTTCTCATTAGGCATTCTATAGAATGCCTAGGCAATGTGTGAAATATGAATCATTTCATACATTGCCGGCTAGTTTTAGGCATTCTATACATTCCATAGAATGCCGGATTTCATACTTTGCTGGTAACATGTATAAGCAATGAAAATCGTTTAACACGAAACTGAGGGGGACTAAAATATTTTTTCGCTGTTAAAGGATATTGGAGAAAAGAAATATATTCAACAAAATTAAGATCATTAGAGTACGTTTTATTTAAATATGTGTATATGCATGCATTAAAAATTACGTTCAAACATTTACGTAATTTGCTCTTTTTGTAAAAAAACAACAAACTTATATATATTGTGAATAAAGCAGAGTTAGCAATACCAAAAACTCTTTACAGGTTTTTGATCAACAGCTTTAAGAGAGTTCGTCTTTATTTTAAGCGAAATAGCAGTTTGCTTTCCCCCTGAACTCTTTGCCATTATGCTTGCAAAAATTCTTCTAAAATAGAAAAAATAATGCGAGCCAAACTCACTGATTTTGCACACTCTGCGATGTACTCGTCACCGAATTTCAAAGTCAACTGATGAGAGATGAGATGCTTTTTTTGTGGCGTTTGTAGGAATGGGGGGATGAGAGTAGCTTAGATAAACAAAACCGGCTCGTGTCACAGGCTATTTCGAGGGCATTTCATTGCAAAGTTTGCCTCCTTTCTGCAAAGCGTGAAACCACTTCTCTTTCATTTCACACCCCTCTTAAATCTAGCCTGCGCGGTTGATGCTTTCCGTATTTTGTTCATTCCCAAAAGGGAAATCTTTTGTTGTTAAGTGATTTTTGTTTGGTGTTAAGAGAAAAAAAAATGCATGAAAATGCACAGTAGCTTGCTTGCCAGGACCGTTGTATTGTTTCGTGTTAACCAATATTTCGTTTTAAGTTTTTTCGTGTTAACCGTATTTTACTATACATATATATATATAGCTTTGACTACAGTGAATACACTTATGCTCCCCCTTCTTTTGAACAAAAGAAAAAAATTAGTTTTTACTATTAATTTTAACTATCTTGACTCCCCCACCCCCTCCCGTATTTAATATTTCTTTTTAAAAATGAATTGGGAATATATAATAGTTGATATCTTGAATTTTTAAGTTCCTTGTGGCTTTTTTTTCTTTGTCCCCCTTTTTTGAACGGATGGGAGGGGAGGGGTTATGCAGGAGGGGTTATGTGGAATCATTGAAATGGATACAATTTTAAGCAAATCTACTTCACAGTCCAGCTATCGCGTTGAAGCCTGATTTTAAAAAAATGACACTTAGGAAGCATATCGAAGTCATAAATTAAGGGGGGGGGGAGAGCATTAGGCATGACTGATTCCTCATCTAAATGCATATCCTCTTTTTTTTTTAAAGAAAAAAACTTGATCCTCTTCACTTGACTTAAGTTAGAAATTGAAGACCCTCATGTAATTGAATTCCACTTTAAGAAGAGGGAATAAAAACTGTTTTAAGAATATATCTTTCTGCTCTGTCGCGTCATTTACTTGTAAATATAGGATGACGCAAAGACGGAAGTAAAGCATTTCGGTAAGGTCGACATGTTTCACTTTCCAATTCTTTCTTTTTGCCCTTAAATCTTTATAAAAAGACGCATGTTAAGCCTGAAAATGATTTTGTGTCTTTCTGCAGGAAATTTATTGCTTTTTTAAACGATTCTTGTTATGTGTAATTTACTTCTCCTTTTGTTGCTTCTGGAAGAAAATTCTTTTAAAGAATTGTTGCAAAGGATAAGTATTTTGGATTAAGAAATCTAGTGAATCATTTTTCTTTAAGAATTCTTTTAAATATCCATAAAAATAATGATGTATTTTACATTGTACAATTACTTTTTCATTGTCCTGTAATGATATTAAAAATGCCCTCTACAGACTCTTTTGTTGTAGTTTTTGAAAACTAAAATATATCTCTGTTTAAAAGTAGAATTAACGTTTTCTTTGAGCTTAATTTTTTTTAAATGAAAAGTTTGAGTTACAGAAGTTTATCTCGGCATTTTAAAGATTGAAAAAATTGCAAATAAAAAAAACCTATACATACATCATTATTCTTTATTGATATTCAAAACAATTCTTGAAGAAAAATGATTCACTAGATTTTTTAATCCAAAATACTTATCCTTTGTAACTATTCTTAAAAAGAATTTATTTCCAGAAGCAACAAAAGGAGAAGCAAATCATATATAACAAGAACGTAACAAAACAAAAAATGCTTGTCTTGAAACTGTGTAAGAATTTTCTTGTATAAAACTTTATAATTATTTTTAATCTTGCATCCTATAAACGAATATATTGAACGAAGATTGTTAGTGCTAATATAGAGTTAATTCTTTGTATAATATATTTACACAGTTATCATATATCAAATACTAATTTTAGATACTCTGCATCTAGTTTAAATGATGTAATGCCTTTTTAAAATAATTATTCCTATATGCTTCCAAATGTAGAATAACATATATTAGCTTTTTATAAGGCCGTGGGAAGTATACTTCTCACCAACTTCATTAATTTTTAAATGTCGATGGGAATCTATGACTATTTTCCCACCTATGTTTGGTGCTGTCTAGCACGACAACTGATTTCTAGATTTTCAAGTCGTAAACTCAAAGGAGGGCATGCAAATTTCCTGAGCAGCAAGAAAACTGTTCCAGACGACGTACGATTTTTTAAAGTTAGTGACACCATTTGCCAACTCTACAAAATACAAATAGACGTTGCCGTTTGTGTTCTACTAAAGCACATGGGAATAGAACAAGATACGTTTGCACTACTTGCAATGTCGTACTATGTGTTGATCCTTGTTTTATGAAATTTCATGGAAAGTGTAACGGGTCTATTCGCGTACCTCCTACTAATCCTCTTGGGGAAAAACTTTCTTTAAATATTATTCTATTGAAAACTTTCTCCCGAAGAAAAAGATGTGACTTATGTAAATCACAAGGCTTATGTTTAAACATTAACTTTCAGGTTCGAGAGAGGTTAGTAGCTAAATGATAGCAGTGAGTGATTAACGTAAAGTAATAGAAAGTTAGGCAAGAGTGTTCCGTCGATTATTTGCTTAATATTTAAAATTGACGATTGGTCAATTAGATATTTAAATTGGATTAGCGTCGGCTTGAAGTAGATCAACTTAGATACATATCACGTAATGCAATATAAAAAGAAATGCAAAACTTAGCTTGCCTTATCTTTGAATAGCTCCCAGTGCGTTGTAAAAAACATACTTCCCAGGGGGGAAAATGCTCTTAAAAATTAAATTAATTTTTAGATAATATAGGCTGAAATAAATTTTTCTTTTTGTGAATCAACTCAATCCCAAAACTATTTTAAAATAATATTAGTAGAAAAAAGTGGCCTTAAGAAGGGTTAAAATAGATCATTATAATTTTTATTATAAATTTAATTTTAGCTTATAAGAGAGTCACGTAAATCTTTAGCTAGCAGCTCAAAAAATGAGCAATACATGTATTGAGATGAAAAATGGAAAAAATCTGTAATATTTTGATTCGTTCAGCAGGTTTCTTTCAACCCTAATGGCAAATGATTGTACCATAACTAGCAAACACATATAAAAGGAAATTATTTTGCTATAGTTCGTTTAAGTAGCCCATTTGTTATCATTGGTTCCAGTTGAACTTCACTGTAGAACTAAATATTTCATGGAATTTCCTCCGATATTTTGCATAACCGATACATCTCGAATCCTTGACCTGTCCCTTGCAGCTTCGCAGGGTGAGTGAAACAATGTGAAGGAAATAAAAAAAATAATAATAATAAGCCATAGGCGGTAGTGGATGCTTCTCCACTCCTAGGTGTGTCGTGCTAGCTACCGTCAGGAATTTTAAACAGATGCTTATCTGCTGCAATTGTGGTATTACTGAGCCACACATAAACACGTGTCGCGATAGATCAACGATTCTTTTGTTTTCTTATGCTTTGTCTAGTGGAAAGTTCATCTGAGCGTGATTTTTTGAGAAAACAATGTCCCTTTACTAGCAAACCCTCCAGGGTTCGCTTGTACCGGGTTCAATCTGTTTAAAGGCACGGAAAGTTTTTGTCGTGGGTAGTTCCAGGAAAGGTTTTCTTTTCCACTAGAATTGTCTTTCTGTGTCTTTTTTAAGGTATTAATTTCGGTGGTGCTGTAGTTATCTTGCCAAAATGTTACCTATATATGTCGTAAAGATATTGTTTCGATAGAAATTCTGAATTGGCGTGTCGAGAGAGCCAGTTGATGAAGCCTTTGATATTAGCTGATTATGTTGAGGATTATTTATGATAAAGATGTTTTCTCAACAAAATATAGTACAGAAACAATCTAATATTTATTCAAATTTTTTAGGAACTAAATATTTAACTGTTAGAATAATACTCTTAAAAATTATTTTTTCTTTTTAAAATAAGACCAAAAATTAATAAAATTTTTAAGTAATTTAAACAAAAATACTTTGTCGTTAGTACTATTTAAATATTGCTGTTACCTTAATAAAAGAGAAACGTATTTTAAGAATATTGCATTTAAGTTTTTACTTTACTTAACCGTATATGATCTTTAAATTAATGAATAGTTTTTAGATTTTATTCACTCCTCACTAGCTATTAGTTTAAAATTGAACTTGTAATTTGAGAGAAATTATGCAGAAAAAAAAATGCTTGGCATTTATTTCTACTATTGGAAAAGGGCAATTTTTTAGTCAAATGGCAATATCTAATTCTGAAGTGTAATTATTATCTTGTGTTTATATAGAAAATTACAATCAATTCATATTCCATGAGAAGAAAAAAAAAGAGAGTTTTATACTTGTTTAAAATACAAACTTCCAATTAGTTTTACTAGATTTTTAACTAAAATAAAAAAAATTGCTAGTTGGGAAATTTTACTATTGCTAGATTTGGCTTCTACTAGATTTTTGATTATTTCTACAGAAAATTGCTAATGTACAAAATCGTCAAAAATATGGAAGGAAACGAAAAAAAAAAAAAAAAAAAAATCTCTAAAAACATACAAATGAAATTTAAATAAAAGAAATATGAAGAATTAACATATTTCTTTTTCCTAAATAACTTTACGTATTTAAATTAATTTTACAGCACCAAGAAACAAACTAAGCTGTCAATTTTTCCAATAAATTCTTTTATTAATAGAACAGCAAAGTTTAAAAACAATATTTTCATTTTATCTTCTTGAGTAGTTCATGTACTGCTTCACCAAACGATTATGGTTTATTTTTATTGTAGACGTAACAATAACAAAACATTTGTCTAAAGTTTAGACTCTAAACAACTACTCATCCTTGCAGATGCAGAATTTGTACTTTCTTTCCTTCTCTGAAATGCAGATAGACTAAGTACGTATGCAACTACGGTAACATGGCACACAAGGCAGGTGGAGAGGGCACTTTTATCATCTGCCAATGCGTGGAAACGCTATATTTTACCAACGTTCTTTTTTAAATTGAAATATGATACTTTTCTTAAGGTACGCGAATTTATTTGAAATGAATAAAGGAAGTATAATCAATCATATTCTTGTTTTTAATTCGTTGTCTATGAGTCAAATGATTTGTTACAAAGTAACACTGATTTAAGTTTAAATATCTAGGGTTAAGTGCATCACATTTAAAGCTCATGTCAACAACCCATTTTGAATTCACGAACAAAATGTTAAACCTATAGACCCCCCCCCCCCTCCTCAAAGCTAGAATGCTGTATTTGTTAGAATTCAATAAATTATATTCGAAACACCAAATAAAATAATAATTTATGCAGTATTATATTTTCCCCACTTATTACGAGAAAAATTCTTTTAGAGATTTGAAAATCCACAAGCAAATTATATACACTGGAATAGATATAAAAATATTTTAAAAAATAAACAATAAACGTAATGTTATTAGCACCTCCAATCCCTTTTCCTTTACCTATATTTTATTCAAATAAATAAGCTAGTTTATATAAGGTAGAAATTCCATGATGTTATGTTTACGAATTCAAAATAATTGTTGACGTGAGCCTTGATTTATCAATGTTTTAAAAAATCTGTTTATTACGATGCTATAATGCACATTTATGACAAAAAAATAAGATTTCTCTTTTTTTTTTTTTTGATAGAAGGTATTTTTATATCCACCGAAATGTATTAGTTATAAATACTTTGGGTTCTAGGTTATGAAATATCCAGGGACGTCTTAAGACTTTTTGAGGCCCTGGGCCCCTCTGCAAAAGCAGGCCCTACCTCAGATCTTTAAAAGTAGACAGTAACATGCATTGTCAAATGCTCATTCAAATAGTCATTTGAAACAAATGTGCACGACTCACAATCTCAAAAACCTAGGCACAAACCGGCTCGACCGATGGCCGCATTTCGACTAAATGAGTTGAATGATTGTTTATGGTATTAGATCTAGGCCTAGACATAGACAACGGTCATCACATAATAATACAGTCTTACCACTTTTTCCAATTGACGCAGTATGAAATTCCCTTTTTTTCCCCCCGGAGAATATGCACGGGAATAACATTTGACCATTAAAATTATCTGGGTCATGATCTTATTAAGACAGTCGAGAACGAAACGAGGCCCCCACCGAGGGTGAGGCCCTGGGCTCGAGCCCAGTTGACCCATGCCTTAAGATGCCCCTGGAAATATCTTCAAATGTGCGTACTTTTTATATACAGTAAGGAACAAGGTACTTATGTATCATATCGTCAACCAATTTCGTCAAATTAAAAAAAAACATTGCCAAATCAAAAGACGGTGCCAAATGTTGTCACAATATGCCGGAAAAAATTATTGTGTTTGGGCATGCGTGGGAACAGTTTTCCTCTATTGGGTTGCATATCGCAGCATTTGGCGACGTCTTTTCATTTGACAAATGACTTTACGGTATAATAAGTAGCAGAACGTCTTATATCAGTAAAAATTACATCTCTTGAATAATTTTTAAGGAATAATTTCTTTGCGCATACTTAGCAATTCCTTTTTCACAATTTTTACGATTTACATTGATACTTGAACTTATTCTCGCTTCAGAAAAGTTAGCCAAGGCCTATCAACGATTAAACCGTCTGGCGTAAGCATGTCAAGTTTCATTAATTAGGAAGATATATGTAGATCGAGAGATGGATCTGTGTGGTGGTCATTCAAGCATACCTTTTTAATGAACTACTTGAGAAATGGTAATTTCATCTAATGGGATATAAAATCGACCCCCCCCCCTTCCCCATTCCATTGATCTTGCTATCAAATTTTCTATTGTTAGATATAAGAAACACGATTGAACTTTTGACCTTATATAGTGTGTAAAATTTAAAGACTCAAAAGAATTAAATTGTATGCTTGCAATAAAATTACAGTTTAGGGCTACTAGCTTGTGTGTGATGTATAATTTTTAATGTACCTTAAATTTGCTTCCTTTCAAACTCATTACGCAATTTCAGAAATGAGTAAATAAATAAGAGGTAAAGGTTGGTTGAACATTTGAATGAAACCTTGAATAAGGCATCCTGATATATCTTGACAGTGTTAACTTTGCTCTAATTCCGCATTTTTGCGCTTCAGTATTTTATTCTTAATTATCATCCATCAAAATCAAGACATCTTTCGACTGAAACTTGTCTCAAATTAACAAGCTATGACGTCTTTGTGTGTGTTATTTTTAGTGTAATAATAGTAATAAAAATTGTTCTATGCACTACTTTGCGAAGAGCAGTTTTGTAGGTTATTTTATTAAAAGCAATACCACTCTTCCGGCATTAAAAAATATTCTCAATGCTTCATGATCTTCTTTACAAATAAAAGTCACAGTACTACTGCAGCAGGATACATATATTGTCAGAGTTGCTAACTCCAAGAAAATCAAACTGTGGATTAATTATTTTTTTACATATTCTATATATTTCTATTTTACATATTCATTACATATCTGCTGTATATTTTACATTTTTACTTTTCTGTTACACATTCTATTATTCTCTGAATTTACATGTTCTAATCAGTTACGGAAACATTTATCAGTTAGATTGTAATGCATAGCAAATGATTTATATTGACGATTATATTTTAATTACATATTTTTAATTACCAAACAATTTATCACAAAATATAAAATTAATCCACGAAAAGGTAGTGGCTGCTGTAGCCGAATTGTCGTGTTCGTGAACTCGTGACCAGGGACGTCTTCAGGCATGGGTCTACTGGGCCAGGGCCTCGGCTGCAATGGGGGCCTTGTTTCGTTCTCGATTTATCAATATTAAGATCATGTTTCGAATAACTTCATTGGTGAAATGTTATTTCCGGTTGTATTCTCCAAAAAACTGTGAATTTTTGACAGTATAAAAATTCACAGTCGGCTACATGTGCCGACCGTCGTTCATGTATAGGCTTAGGCCTACCACCATTCACCATCATTACTCATTCAGTCAAAAGGCGGCAGTCGGACGAGCCAATTTGTACGATTGCTAGTCGAACACATTTACTTGTTTAGGGTTATTATTTGTATGAGTATTTGACAACATATGCTATGTACTGTCTACTTTTATGGGTTATAGGTAGGATCTACATTTGTGTAGGGGCTTGGCAATGGCGTAATGGATAATACTAGCCCCCCCCCCGTGCAAAATCAGATTTTGGGCCTCAAGCCGGATCTTAAAAAGTATCGCAGCAAGGCTTTGAGCCCCCCTCCACCCGCGATGCCGGTTGTACGTAACGCCACTGAGCCTAGGGCCTCAAGAAGTCTTAAGACGTCCCTGCTCGTGACTTACGTTGAATCGCGAGTTCGAGTCCTGATGACACTGAAGATACGCATGTGATAAATGATAAATATGTGGTAAATGTGATAAATGATAAATATGATGTATGATAAATATGTAGAGGCTCAAAGTCTTCACGTTGGTATGGAAGTTTCTAAAGTGAGGTGCCAACTAGGGTGACATCACTTTACCGTGGCTTAAATTTACGTGATTCGTCGTCATTGGCTCTCGTGCAGCTTCAATTAAAAATTAATATAGAATTTAATACGAAATACAAAATTAAATAATTAGGCTTTAATACAAAATTTAAAAAATGATTCCTTCGTATATTATAAGGGTAAAAACGGTAACCCTTAAAGTTATCTTGCATTATTAAATCATTTAGAATATTTTTTGGAATAGATTTGATGCTATAATACTTGAATACTAATGGGGGGGGGATGTAAATCTTTCAGAACATAAACGTTGTGAAAATATATAATCATTGCTTCATACTTTGCAAGTGTTCTTGCATAATATTAAATATACTTGTAGATATTATAGTGGGAGAGAGGAATCGCGCGCGCGCGATGGGTAATTATTTAAATGATCTGTATGTGGAATGTTGAGCATTCCATAATTCTTGAAATAGTATTTAATTAAATTTTTATTTTATAGAGTAAGCAAGAACTTTTAATACTTCAATTCTCTAGTCATTAAAATTTACAATATATTGCGAATTTTATTTTTAGCTGTAAAAAGTAGCTAATGAATGTTTTTCAGCGAAAAATTTTCAAGCAATAAAAATTTTCAGTAATGTTTTACACCTCTCGCCTCGTAAATGTTTACCTAAAAACATTAAACCATGATTTTTTGCTATCTTGAAGCTGCAGTCATAAGTCATATATTTATCAGAATATTGTGCGTGCTTGGAGCTAAATCATTTAAAATCATTCACTTGAACAGTGGAAAATTCTGCATTGTCAAAATATCCGAAATAATCAAAATTATCTTTTTCCCAGGATGTGGTAAACTTATATATAGTGCATTACCATCTCAAATGTTGCCCATGTCACGCAATTGCAATTTAACATGTCTGCGCCTGTCATCAAAAACTCACGAAACAGTCGTGCTTTTTATCCAACTAAACTAAATTAGAATACCCATACACCAATTCTATGATTTCTTAAGTAAATAATTTTTTCAATAGTAATGTGAACTACTCTGTAACAAATAAACATTTTAAATGATAGCAAATTTTTTTAATATGTTATATTTCGAAAAATAAGGAGTAGTTGTTAAAGCTTCCAAAAGAGAACTTAAATTAATTTTCTTAGCTTTCCAAAATAGTAATTGTATGAAGGCCAAATTACACACTTCTAAGAGTAGAAGTAGTTTTAATTTAAACTCGTTCTAACTGCAATGGCTTGTAATTTTAGTTAGAAACAAATAATCTTTTCTAGATCGCTGAAACTGTATTCCAACATCATTTTCATTGCAATCAAACTATAGAACAAGATTGTTGCCATTTATACAAATCATGATATAGTTATATTCACTGTTGCCACTCGCAGAAAAAAATAATTATACAGTTTGAAAGTTAACGTTGCCATCCTAAGAATGAATTAATAGAGATAATACATTTTCAGCTGTAACGGCTTTAAAAAGCATCATGAAGCAAGATTTTTAAAGTAATTTTCTTTTAAAATAAACAAAAATATTCAGTTTACTTTTTTACAGTTTATAGTCTTTGTGAGTTAACAGCAATAAAGTTCTTCCTGAGTGGTATTAAAATTCATTTGAAGTGAACTGAAGCAACAAGACATGGTTTAGGATTTTTTAAATAGAGTTTGTATTTCTTTAAGGTAGAAAATTTCTTTTTTCTCTTCCTGAGACAATAAACTAAGAAAATTCCTTTCTAGATTTAACCTAAACAATGCATTCTATTTCTTTTTGCTTTAATATATTCGCTCCAAGAAAAATCATACTTGAAAGTCAAGCTTTAGAGAAACCAACCAATTATCATTAACCATTAAAAATTTTTAAACAGTTAAATTTATTTGAATTATGAGAGCAATTAGATGCGGCATATCATGCTTACGTATCTGTAACTGATGTTTAAAAATCTCAAGTTTTTTTTTTTTTTTAGTTTGTGTTAAAAACATTAGAAATTTGTGGATCATTTATCAAAAATTACTGAACTGTAATCGTATTTGAAAATTGAATGATGGGTGAAAAACACTTTTTATAGTCGAAGACTTTCCGATCAATTGATTTTGATATTATCTATTTAAAAAAACACTGCAAAATTACCGTTAATATACTACATAATTTCTGTAATAACCTGGCATTTCGAAGTTTCTGGTGGTGGTAAACTGGAGTTCTTTTGAAGAAATCGAATTGTGTGTGTGTGTGATACAGAATAAAATATTAAATGACTAAATAAAAATATAAGAATACGAATGACATTGATCTATCAAAATAACGAGTGAATTTTTTAAATTTTAAGGGCATAATATTGTTAATATATCGGACTATGAATATGTTTCATAATCGCAGGAATTTAATACTAGATGTTAAAATGTTTTTCTATCTGAAAATTCGTACTAAAGTTACGTTCATTATAATAAAGTTCTTTAAGAGAGTGTAGATGGTTTTAAATTAAGGTATAAGTGAAATGAGAAGGGGAAAAAGTTAATTAAATGTTTATTATTTTTTTTATATATTTCCATTTCCTAATAGGTATTGATTTCTACTGTAATTTAATGAAATATTCTTTTTGTTTTCTACATATACTGTTTAAATTTATAGTTCTAATCGTGCATCTGGGATTTTAGCGGTGAAATTTCTATCCAAATCTCAAATCGAAATTCTGTGAATTTTTTCACAAGAGCTTGCCGGACTTGCACATATTTTCTTTTCTTTTATTTCAAGAATGTTCCCTACAATCTCATTAGCTTGAGCAATTACCTGGATACGGTTTTTTGGAAATTCTTTTTTATGTTTTTACAAAATTCCTGCGTTTTTTTTAACACCAATTTTCTTTGGTCGTGTCGTTTTTCTCTTTCTTTTGGAATGTCGGTAAAGTACAAGAAAATTCGTTTCTGAGGTTCTTATCATTCACTTCTGCCAGTGACCTGGTTTCCCCAAGAATTCCTTTTTTCCTTTTTATGTTTTAACACTTCTCCGCCTCGTATTCTCCGTAATCGTTGGAGCCATAAGCTCTGTTTTACTTTTTTGATGGCCATCCCATTGACCTACTCCTGAAAACATAAATTAGGATATTTATAGCAGATATTAAACAGCAGTTTATTCGAAAAAAGAAGTAGCAGACGAGAATTTAATGAATGCTCAGAGATGGCATCTTTTATTGTTTTTATTTTCACTCGTTAAGCCTTTTCAATTTCGAACACGTTAGAAGCTCAAGCCAAGCGAAGTACACGCTCTCGAATAGTTAAATGAGTTCTGCAATAATATCACCATCATCAAAATCATGTCAATGCACTTAAATCCAATTTTAAAACTTGTAATGAAGAAAGATAAATCAGTAAGATTATCGTGTTGTGAAATGCAAATGAGGTCTCTAAAATGGCATTTGCTCCGATTTGTGCAAATGAACTCATCGATTTGATCAAGTATCAATGTCATCGAACTTGTTAAAGACGAATTATATATTTTTTTAGTCCAAATCTCTTTGTAATATGCAGATTTAAAATCAAAATAATGTTGAAAATGAAAGGTGATTGACGTGTTTTTCTATGAGTATGCGTGTGGTAACTGACCTTGCTCGATTTGATTAATCCTTTGACATCACGTTCTCTGAACATTGAATTCGTGGATTAGCTTATCTAAATCAATCTGTATTGTAACCTATTTTATTTTTAAAGTGGGTTAGGTGTATCATGATGTGGAAAGAATTTTTTATTCAAATTTGGTATTTTTGATGAACAATCAAAAATAGCGAAATATTTTGATCGAATTTTAAAATTCTTTTCTTGCCTGAGATAAAAAAATTTTCTTGGGCTTATTAAATATCAGTCGATAAAATTTTTTTCTAGTAATATATTTAAACATAATTGAAAAGTTATATGAAATTCGTACTCTTGTACATATTTGAAATTGCCACAGTGTATTATGAAAGGTATGTCGTGGAAATAATGTACAGAATATAAACGAGTCACAAATATTTAAATTGAATGTTTTTGTGGGAAAATACACTACTTAAAAGCGTTCACAAGTTTCTTGTGGTTAATCATCATCAGTAAAAAGTCTGAACTTTATTAATTATTGTGATTGTGAGATTATCATTGTTTCTACTCTTAATAGCTACAAAAAATTCCTTGAAATAAAATACATAAATGTTTCACAAATATATTTAAAATTTGTGTGTATGTGTTTCTCCTTTGAATCTATACTGTTAAGTGTAGATTTAAAGGAGGAAAATTATCTGTTGTGAAAATTATTAGCAATTAAATTGTTCTCTCTATAATTGAATTAAAATTACCTTTTATTTCTTTTATAGTTGGCCTTGTGATGTTTCGTACAAATTTGTGTGATTTATATATTTATTTCATATTAATTCTGAAAAATATTTTTGTTTCTGATAATTCAAAATTTGTTTAATTAATTTTGTTAATAATTGTCTCAATTGTTATAACATAATGTTTGCACCATTAAAAATGCATTGTATAAGTGAGTTGCAAATTTGAAATGGAATAAATGAGAAAATAAACAGTAAATCTTGTTTTATAATTGAATTTGTTTTCAAATAGTATGTGTTCATGTTTATTATTTCTACCTACTGTTTTTTATTGACAATGAATAAAATAAATGTTATTATAAGCTAAATTATATATTATTGTATTAGAATTTTTCGTTTGTTTCGAAATGATACAATGATATAATATGTGGAGTTTACTATAATTTTTAATTTTGATTAACTATATATACGAGCAATATTATTTCTGACCCCCCCCCCCGTCTGATTGTTTATTGGATGTAAAATTCTTTGTGGGATTCAGTTTTTTTCTCGTCTTAGACATGTATTTGCTCACCATCCCTTCAATAAATGAGTACCAAGACTGCTTGGGAACAAAACACTGATGGTTTCGCGTCAGACTGACCACCTGATCGGAACATCTGTTCATGCACCTCAGCGCCCAAGGTCGCGAAAACTGAGTTGGGCACAGAAGACCTTGGCCCTCATGAGTTGTTGCGCAACTGAGTTTTGTTTAGACATGTATTTGTACTTATGCCTAACCTTTTAAATTTGTTATAAATGGTTGAGGAAATTCTTTAAATTAATTTTACACCTCAGGAGAAGCATCTTTAAAAAGAAAACTTTTTGTTTTCAAATATCATTTATCTATTTATTTTTGCCATCGAAATTTAACAGTTTTTGATACAATACGTTCTTTCACTTACCGTTTGCATCACATCTGGTCGCGGTAGTCGAATGGTCATGGTCACGAATTCGTGGTCTTTATTATTTCTGTTTAGTCGTGAACTCGAGTCCTAGTGCCGTTTAAGAGCCACCTTGGGGCTAATGTACTTCAAATTTATCGAGGTTCAAAGTTCTCTGGTTGGCATGGTGTGGAAGTTTGGAAAGTGGTTGTCAGCTTAGGTGTCGTCCTTATCACTTGATCGTAGCCCAAAATTTCGGAATCCGTCGTCTGTAGCTCCGTGTTACTTGAAACGTTAATAAAACCATCGAATCATTTGCACAATATGCTATAACTACGCCCCTTCTTATGACTTCTGTGAAATTTCAATTAAGGAATAAGCGTTCGAACAAAATAAAAGGTAAATTTCTTTTTACAATTTCTCGGGGGGGGGGGACTCGCCTTTAAATGATTATGTAAGATTATATGGTCAAAAACAGCGGTACTCAACCTGCGGCTCACCAGATCTTTTTAAATAGCCCGGTCATGGCTCGTTGCATTAATAAATTAAATTATTTAAGAACAACACACTAAAAATTTAGTGAAAAATTCTATCAATCACATGTATCAATTTTGCTATCGATGTCGTGCTGTTGCTAATTGTGAGATAACTTTTTTTTCCTTTTTGTAATGGTTAGTGATAACAAATAACTGTGGAGGAGCTACCATTTTATGGGTGGATCTAATTTTTAATAAACCCTCACTTCTTCCAAGCAAAATATATCTGAAGAATATACGTTGTTTCAAGACAAGTGGGATTTTGACTATTTCGTAGAGAAAAACAATTATGGATCAATAACTTGTTTGATTTGTCATAAAAATGTTATAGTTAAAAATATAATTTTGCTTGTTACTATACCACTGGGTACAAATCTTTAAATGGCTCTTTTTTCTTGAGAATCTCTTTCAAGACGAGAGAAATTGGCTTTCTTAAAAAAAATCTTTGTAACAGCAACAAAATATTTGGGGGGGGGGGGGGGGAGGAGACTTGGGATCATTGATGAAAAAATCAAAATCATCCCATACTAGGTAAAAAATGCATAAAACCTATTTTGAGTTCGATAGAGTTGAAAATGTTTTTAAAATAAAATCCAAAATTATAAGCTAATATTTTGATCACTTGTCCTTGATTTTATAGCCCCCCCCCCATTAATCCTCATGTTGTGGCCTGCGTGAAATAATTGCCATTTGTAAGTGGCCGGATGAAAAAAAAAAGTTGAGTACCACTGGTCTAAGTAATCATGAATTAAAGAAAATTCTTTCTCATTTGAATATGTAGACAATTTTAAAGTAATGTATAAAAATTGACTGATTTGTTAAAGGCGAGTTTCTCCATGCATTATACTCATTATCAGAGATAGCAAAACCATCAGAGATTTCAAGCTTTAGCCCCGAATCATTTCAGTCTATATTTTTATATCACTTGTGAAATTACGTAATAAGAAAGCTTATATCTATACAATAAATAAAATTGAAGTGTCTGTTTGTAATTTCAAATTAGCAGCTTTTTACTTAATGCACTAAAAGTATACACGGTACTCATAACAAAAAACCAATTTTTAAAATTTTTGTCTGTCTGTCTGTCTATCTGTCTGTCTGTCTGTTTGTTCCGGCTAATCTCGGAAACGGCTGGTGCGATTTTAAAAATTCTTTCACTAATGGAAAGCTACATTAACGGGGAGTAACATAGGCTATATTTTATTCCCGTATTCTTACGGGAACGGAAACTATACGGGTGAACGTGAAACTGAATGCCAAGATGAACGCCAATGAAGTCGTTGTTTGGTTACTGGCGACCAATGCTCTTCATGAGACATAACAGTGTTACGCGCACATCATAATTCACTGACACGTGCCATAATTTTTTTTTATGATAGTTATCTCACTGTTCAGTTAAGTAGAGCATCGGCTGTTTCGGATGCACTTTTAAAAATAATAAATCAAGGCTTCATAAGCAAAAAGCAATGCAAGAAACAAAAAATTGATAAGTTTTAATCCTTTCTCTTTTTTTTATTTACATTTTTAGTCACATTTAAACAATAGTTATTATTTGCTTAATATTTATATTATAATCGAAGAATAATAATTTTCAAGGTATCTTTCATTTTTCTACCTCTCTGTTTTTCTTAATTCAAATTGTTCTTAATTTCTTAATTGTGAGTTTTTTTCATTCGTTATATTTAAGCTTTTTTAAACTTTAACAGCTGAACTTTAAGTATAATAATTAGAAATCGATGTTAAACATTGTTAGGTTTTTATTCATGAAAATATTTCAGATTTTGATAAAAAACATAGCATTTATGATGATGTTCACAATCTCAATATAAAAGAAGATTCGTGGTTGTGTGAAAGATCCATTTTAGCACCTATAAACGACCAGGTTACTGCGCTTAATCAGCGCATGTTAAATAAGCTTCCTGGTGAATCACAAACATACCTTTCCATCAATACAGTTTGCAATCCGGATGAAACGGTTAGTTATCCAACAGAATTTTTAAACAGTATAATTGTGCCTGGTCTACCTCCTCACAAGCTAGAACTTAAGATTGGCGTTCCCATCATACTACTCCGTAATTTAAACCCACCAAAACTTTGCAATGGTACTAGGTTGCGAGTAGTGTCATTGCAAAGAAACGTTATAGAAGGTCGTATAATATCCGAATGCGGAAAAGGTAACATAGTACTTATACCACGAATTCCCATAATACCATCGAATTTCCCGTTTGAATTCAAAAGACTACAATTCCCTGTAAGTGTCAGCTTTGCTATGACAATTAACAAGTCACAAGGGCAAACGTTAAGCAAAGTTGACATAGATTTAACTAAGAGTTGCTTTTCACATGGCCAACTATACGTGACATGTTCACGTGCGAGGAATGCCACTGGCGTTTTTGTTTTAGCTCAAGAAAATCGTACACCAAATATTGTATATAAAGAGATTTTTCAATAAATTTAATACTGTATATAGAGAGGATGTTCAATAAATTTATACGAAAAAAACCACACAAAAATTAACAAAAAATAAAGAAAATAAAAAAAAAAAAACAATAAACACCAAAAAGCAGAAAGAACACAAAAATATAAAACCAAACATTGATTCACAAAGTTAAAAAATGACATTAAACTCTCTCTCTCTATATATATATAGCATGTATGTATTTCTTAACGTGGAATACAGAATTATTAAGTTTTCGTAAGATCTGTGAATTGAACAAAACACTTTTTTGTAAATTTCTACGTGAACGAAGTCGCGGGTAACAGCTAGTATATAAATATAAGCAATCGGATACTTATTTTACTCATCTGAAAGTGAAACCTTAGAAAATATTACGTCGTGAAAAAGTAAAACGTGAAATTTACTCACTCTATTTTTTTTTTTTACCTCTTTTTAAAAATTTTTTTTAGAGAAGTGACTGACTATATAAATCACAAATCACTAAGTCGTACTCGATTGCAGTTTTTTTTTTATTTATATATTTTATAATTATTGTAGAACTAAATGCACTATATATTAAATTCCTTTTCTATTATTATCTTTTCTTTTATTATTTTCCTGTCTATAGAAATTTTTTAGCTTCGTAAGACTTAGGCCCGTTGCTATAAAAGGATTCTTAACCACAGGTCTGTGAGCTTCTTAATGGTTCTATACAAAGAACCACTAAGAGGCTTAAGGTTTCAAGGGATTAGTATAAGCATGGAAAGGACATAATCAACTCATTGTGTCGAGAAATTTCTCTTTCAACTAATTTATGTATACAGGAATAATAAAAGCAGTCGCAAACGCATTTTCTTGAAAAGGGGTCTAAATTTTTACTCGTTTAATTGTTTATTATTGAAAAATGTTAATGTTCAACATTCATTCAATGATTTTTGGAACCTTGTAAACTTCTGCATGTGTTTGTACATGTTAACCTAACCCTATTTTACCTATTTTAATCATATTAATTGTTGTGAATTATGGACCGGGTGGTCTGAGTGGGTGGAGCGTGTTTGACTTCACCCTCAGACCCCACGTGATCTATCTCGATAGAAAACGATATTTAACGGATTCTGTTTCAGTTGAATCTTGAACTTGGCTTTGGCATTATTAGAGTGCTGTTGTTTACTCGTAATTCTTGGCTTCGGCGTGCCAGGTGCCGTTGTATACTAGGATTTTTATCTTGATTATTAGAATTCTCTTTAGTTTCAGTCTAATTAATGTAATGGTTTAATTTGTTAACGATTGTTAAGTTTATGGTTGAAACTTATTGTTACCAATAAATCCAGGAAAAGACAATTCTAGGACTCCAGAACATTAGTATTATTTTATAACACCACACACGCGCAACAGTATATTTATCATTAATTGCATCTTATCCTCATAATATCACATTGCAGTTAAATGTTCTGGATAAATAATATATTATTTCAACTGATTATCTCCGGGAATATAAAGTTATTCAGCTTAATATATACTTCATGAAATTTATTGATTATTAAAATATAAGATATTATAGTTCTTATTTATGTGATATTTAGTTTATGTTCTTATTTATGTTTTACAAATATATGTTATTGATATGCTTAATAAAAACAATCAAATAGAAAAAATGCCGATTGCCGAATAAAGAAATGGTGGTGCATATTGCTTGTAACATGCACAATAGGATGGATCGAATTTTTTTCCTTCAGAATTTTAAAACCTACCTATGCGCGGAAAAGATGGTATGTTGATGAAGGGGAGAATAAAATAAACTGATTTTTATGTTAAGTACTGTCACAAGGGGAATGAAGTTTAGGTATTTGAGCTTTTATATGGTAAAAAGTCAAAATAAGTTTTGTTAAAGAAAAACTAATATACGAGTACTTTTTAACATTTATTGTACACCTACTAAATTGTTACAAGAAAAAAACATCATGTACACATTTACCAGTTTCTTTAGCATTAAGTTTAAAATCATCTGTTGTGTGAAATTACATTACACGATAAATCAGTAAATGGATTAAAGCTTGGATCAGACTGATTTGGCGGTGCTGGGAGACAAGAGAGTTGGATTATGAAATGTTGCAGTGTTATGTTGTACTACTCGGTACTCACTCATGAGTAATTATCACTTTTGATTATTTACATCGTAGAAAAATTATTATTCTGAGTCTAAAATCTTCTAACCAAAATGACTTCTTTTTCCATTCTTTTCGAAAATTCAACTAACAATAATAACTTTTGAAACTAATTTTTTAAAATATTTGTCTCCTAATCTCCATGCTATAGAACTGGGGTAGGCATTACGTCGATCGCGATCGACCGGTGGACCGCGAAGACATTTTAAGGTGACCGCCTAAAAATTTTACAAGTTAGAAATTTTATCAGTTTTTCGGAAAATTCAAGATTGGCTGACAGTTCGCAGACTAAGCCTTCTACTGACTATAACAACAAACACTAACTCTGGATAAAAATGTTTTATTTTTTAAATGTACTTTGAATTGTTTTATAATAAATGTATCATTTGATATAATTATATTTGGGGCTATTATTATTCAGTTTGTACCTTCCGTTTTGCTTTAAACGCGGTTTTAAAAGTGTTGTTTTTTTTAGTTCTGTATAGGTATAAGTACATATATTCCGTACTTAATATTAAGTTATAATAATAACCTTTTCCTTACCTCACCACACCTGCGACAGTGGGAAGTAGCGTACACAAGAATTTTTAAAGGGAAGGGGGTCGAGAGTTGAAGGTCTACCATTCTCGTACCATACCCCAATACGCAGCCAAATTTTTTTTTTTTTTTTGACTTTGTCGATTGTCGGGAACAAAAAACAACAAAAAATAAATTACTGAATAAATAATTAACATTAATAAATAAAAAAAAATTACTAATATCAAATACTTAATTACATTTTACATACTATATACATGAGTATAATGAATCGGGAAAAAAATGAAAGGTTATGAGAAAGGACCGGACCCTTCCCCCGCCCTTGTGTGCGCCACTGACATTAGGTGGACCGCAACTCCTTGAGAAGTAGCTCGTACCCTGGAAAAATCTGCCCACCCCTGCCATAGAATTTCTCCGCATAGGTAGGTTTCCATTAATAATATTTTTGAAGTGAAAACTTCTTTAGCGGCGTTGGGCAATTTTTGGTAGAGGAAAATCTTATGTTTTCGCTTCACCGACATGCTCTGACTGGCGCACGCGCAGTGTGCTGTTCGCCTTAGACACTTTTTGGATGGGTGAAATCTGGTGCGTTAGCGTCACCGACATGCTTATAGCAGTATATCTGTAGCTATACAGCTGAAGTATAGTGCTGTACATATCTTTTAAGTGAAATTTAATGGATTTAGTGAAAAGTTCAAAGTGCATTGCTCGTTGCGATTCCGAAAATGGGCAATGCATAATAATGGTTGCCGTTTATATTTAGCCTGGAAAATCTATGAGACAGATACAACAATTTTTATTCGAAAATTTGATGATTTATAAAAAGAAGGTTCTGAAATACTCGAAAAAAGATTTGGCAAAAAATATGATAATGTACCGATGATTTTAAGTGGAGACTTCATATTAACTTTGCAGATAATAAAAATCTACCACTAACTGAATTTCTAAATGAAACACTTAATTTAAATATGTCTAATGATCAAAGATTCAGTACTACAAAATATAAAACGACGATCCATGCGGTGTTTACGCGATACTTAGATAAATTTGAATCAAACATTTTCCTTTCCTACTTTAGTTACCATAAGCCTATTGTATCTTTTTTAGAACAAAATGAAATAATTTAAAGTACAAAAAAGTCTAAGTATTGTTGAAATTAATGATGACAATGATGCAAGCAATTAAAATAATGTTAAAAATCAGGTACATTGAAATTTAAGTAAATACAAATACATAAATAATATGATTGTATGTTAATTGTTATTTCAATTTAATTGTATTTATATTCTGTCATGATCTTGTACAGCCCGTAATATATTTGAATAATAAAAAACCATATAAACATGCATATAATTGTTGCTCGGAGTGTCAATACATGTGAAAACCAAATTGATGTTGATAATTTTAATTCAAACATTATGAAATTTCAAATTTTAATACTAAAAGTTCTAAGTTTTCACTTCTATCGGCAGTCTTTATAACTGCCATTTTTTTTCTCTCTCGATATTACTGCTATCCACCCGGATGTACTATTTAATGGACTTCATGGTTTTTTTTTTTGAGAAAAGTTAAGAGGAACCACTGCTGTACAATATCTTGAAACTTGAAAACATCCTATAAAATGAATTTACTTTGATAATATACAGGATTCGAATTCATAGCTGACTGAAACACAGCTTCTGAAGATGCGATTCATCTGAATGCCTCCATTCCATGTGCGTGGGAGTATATATCACAATGATCTATCAGCGGTCCATTGGCAGGGAGGATGGTTGGCCAGTCTTCCCACCTCACGTCGCACGTGAAGCTGGGTCATCGCGGTCTCCCGTTATTTTCGATGCCTGTGTTACCGGGTCGAGTCAGCCATTCACCCCAAAACAGTGGATTTTTCCCCCCTCCGCGCGTTCACTTCCATTATGGGATCGGGATTGGAAAAAAGAAGGATTTCGCGTCTGATTACACCCTAGCGGATGGTTGTTGGTTCTCAGATGGACAGCTGTCACGGAAAAAAGTTCTTTTATTCCTTCTCCTTTGTCTTAAGTGACGAGATAATTAGGGATCGGGTTTTTGTTCGAGAGAACTTCTTTAGATTTATATTCTACTAAAGTGAGCTGGTGGGTAAAAAAGAAGTAGTAGGAATTCGTAGCTTAAAATGGAGTTTTTAAACGTCTTTATTTGTCTCAGTTAGTGAGAAGTCAAAGAATGAAGTTATCGAAAATGGAACTTCGTAACAAGAATTGTTTCGATCTTCAAATGGATGTAAACAAAATTACTATATTAAAAAGTACCGTATGTTTCTGTTAAATTAAACGGAAAAATATTAAAAACCCGAAGAATTTTTACAATCAAACGTGCTTACGATTATAAAAACATCGAAGGTCCAAATTTTTATTAGGTAATATCCTTAGATCTGTCATTTAAGTTTCCTTTTTTCCCCCACTTGAATTTCGAATTAAGTTTGTTTCAAACTGTATGCATATATTTAGTTATAATGCAATTTAATTATTAATGAAAATTCGTAAAAATGGAATAGCCAAAGAACGCTTATTATTCCATGAATGGGAAATCCAATATAGAATTCAGCATTTAATTTAATTTGTTCAGGGTTAGAATTAAATTATGGGATTAAACATGTTTTAAGATGCCAACCATTCCCTTTTGCTGAGTATTATTGGGCAAAAAAATAATAATAATACAAATTTATTCATAAAATATTCTCATCATTTCATCTACTCGTAATCAAAATGTGGAAATCGTTAATTTATGAACTTATTGAAATTGCAACTAAAAGCACCACCAATGATATTGCAAATGCAATTTCTGTATGCTGGATATGGATAATCATTTATAAGGAAGGAATGCTGGATCATATCTGGATCATTTATAAGGAATGCATTTTTAATTTAAAGCGTTTTTTTTTAGCAAAGAGGTATTCATTTATTCTCAAATAATTCTTTTTACTCTTCTCTTAGTTCATAGTGAACATGGTGAAAAATAGTTTCGCATGCAAACATTTATTTCTTGACTTAATAAATTCAACTCTAATTTTATCGTAAAAGCTAGTTAAGCCGTTGGAAACTCGGAGAACCGTTGTTGGAAATCAAAACCGTATGCTGATGATGATTTTATTCAACAATGTATCTAAAACGCATGACAGATATTATTTAACCTGATAAGTTATATTCTTAAAACCAATTTATTGTTTGTTACGCCACTGGTTTCTTATCCCACTTGATCGACAGAAACATCTAGATCTATGGCTGTATGGAACATCTATGGCTGTAAATATCATAAGGCCAAAGTATTGAATCGTGGCTAATCCTAGGACTCCTTTAAATTATGAATGCTGTTTCTTTTCATAAGTAAGATGGTCGAGGTGAGGTAAATTGCTAAAGAGATCAGAATGGAATAGAATCAAGCATAATTTGCATCAAGGATTGACGATGACACTGGATAACAGATATGCGTGCGTGTGTAATTTTCCGTTGACTTGACTTCGATTGAAATGTCTTCAGTGTCAAAACCAACTGATCAATACAATTTCAAACTATAAAACTGCCCATTACAGTTTCAAAATGAAACTGAAGCTGCGACAATCTGAAAGGAAGCAATTTTATGCATTTCGAATTTTATGCATTCGATAAGCATGGTCCGGTGAACAATGAAAACTATACAACCTTGCTTTTTCCGATTTCATCCAGGAATTTGAAAACAAATTTTATAAATTTTAGAAAAATCAAGAATTTTTGGAAATATTTTCAGTTTTTCTGACGGACATAATCATATGGCCAGGCAATTTTCGAATGGAATAAGTGGCTTTGTGTTTTAGTTTTTTTAGCGGGGAAAAAAAAGATAATTTTGTTTACTACATACATTTTTTTACTATACTTTTTATATGGTGTACCTTGCCATGGAGAAAAATCTCTCCTTTCACAATCTTTCATTATTTACGAGTATGTTATCCTTATTTGGAAGCATCTAGATTTGTGAACAATTATTTCCAAGGTTGACGCATTCTAGAACTAAAATATCTGATAAGCATTTTAAGTATTCTCAGAGAATTGCAACTCTCTAATACATACATCGTTCAAATATCGAAATATTGTGTCGAAAACACGGTGTCAAGTATCTTAATAATTTCAAATTGTTCTTTTGTCATTCACTTCTTAGTGGTTATGGATTCTAGCTCAGGTATTATCCTCGTCAATTGACCGTGGTTCAAAATTAAAAAGTTCATTGCCAATAGCCTTTGTGTTGCCTTAGTGGGCGACGTTAATAATCACTAACTCTCTTTTTATTTACTTATCTATAAAGAATTCTTGAATTTTAATAAAGTTTGAGTTATACAATAGTATATGAACTATATATCCGACTTTTTCTTTTTCACTTTATTAGCCATCGTTAATTCGATTTTTTATTTTTTATTATTTTTTTTTTTTGTATTTTTAATTAAAGTTACATTTAGTGCAGTCCAGGAAATTTGAAAAGCTGGATACTCCTAATTTAACCTTATTTTTTTTAAAAGAACGTTGTACCTTTCCCCTTTATAATGATTAATAAGCATATTAATTGACTCTATAGAATACAAAACATTAACATCGCAAAAATGAGTACATTTCATTTTATGCGTATGAAAGAGGTAAATTTAGCTGAATGCCTTAATTTCATTGTGTGTCTTCTATTGTTATTATTTTGTGTGTGGGTTTATTTTTAATTTCTTTCTAGGTGTGGCACTGAAATAAACAGTATATTCTTTTTTTTTCTCTTCTGATTTTTAAAGAAAATGCCTAATGATTTTTTTTTAATTAAAGAAAAATTGTTTGCTCTAAATATTTAATTTAACAAATGATTTCGCAAATCATATACTTTGTTGAATGCGGATTTTTAATCGTGAGACGTTATATACATATTCTTCTTAATCACAAAATTATTTAAAATTAAATTGAGAATGGTACGTGTATATTATCCAGTGGCTTTTGATTTCTATTTTTTTTATTCTAGATAGCTTGTTCACTTCATGAATACACCACAATTATCGGATCGAAATTGTTGATATTTATTAGAACATTATATAAACGTACTGAAATATTGAATGAGAAAGTATTTGCGTAATTCGATATATGACATTACTAAAATTATATATATATCTCTAAATAAAGCATTGCTTTTAGTTTAATCCTTATTTCCTTATAAGATAGGGGGGGAAATTGACATTATCAAACGAAAATTTGAACATGGTTCTTTGAACTAAATTTAAAAATGTCTAGCATAATTTAAGTTTTTTTTATGGCTCAATGTTCCGTTTATAGTTTTGAAAATTTAGAATAAGTTAGTTAAGATGCAATATATTTTACTGCAGCTGTAGAACTCTGTATTAATTCTTAGTGGGGTCAGAAGCTTCTAAATACTTCGAACTTTCTGGAATACTCTAAAATCAAATTACACATAAAAACATTTTGAAATGTGTTTAAAGATGGGATCTTAATGTTTGATTAAAATATAAATTTTATCCTAATTTTCGTTATAAGTAATTTTTTATTGCATCAATTGTTATTATTTATACCTGTATAAACTGCAGTGATATTAGTGCATTTTTTTCAATCTTAATAATACTGCTGTATTGTTTATTAATAATTTCAGGAATGATATATGATTACACATAACCAAAAAAAATATAGTAACTCAAAACGGTTAAAATTCCAAATCATTCCTGAACATTATTTTATTATTTATTTTGATTTTAATATATTTATGTACTACTTTTACATTTCAAATTTTTGTTTAGCTTCTAGGTGGAGTTGTCCTAGGTACCATGATGTGGGTCTTGGCTACTACTCCTACAGTAAAAGATTTTTTCTCTGGTACTTTAGTAAGTGAATTCTGTTCATTAAATTGTTTTACATTGCAGAGAAATTTTATTAAAAATATTGGTCATATGAGTGTATTGTGTTTTAGTAATTAACTTTTTAATAAATATTTTTTCGAATTTATAAAAAAAATTATTTTATTGTATTATTTTAGAAGACTTTTGAAAGGGATTATTAATTTTGTACCATTACTAAATCATTAGAGCAATTAAAAATTTAGAAACATTATAATTTCAAATTGATTTTAATGCAATTATATTATGTTACACTAAACCAGGGATGGCGAACCAATGGCACGCGACATAATTAATATATGTTATTTATCATCTAATCTGCAACACACAACAGAAGTCACACTAATGTTACTTTAATTTGAATTACTTATATAACTAAAACATTTATATTACTATACAGTGCAAATGTATTTTTTCATAGTAATTTAAGAGTTTTGAGTTTATATTTAGTTTTATTATTTTCCAAATAATCTCAAGTTAAAATTATTTGATGGTACGTCTATACCTCATTAAACATTTCTTTAGAAAAAAATGGCATGTTGATCTATAAAGGTTCACCACCCCTGCACTAAACATACACTATTAATTTTTTGGTTTAATTCTATTTTTATAAGCACTTTCTTGTTGTGGTCTAATTTTATGCTTTTGATTTTAAAGAAAAAGAATATGAACATTTCTTTTTCCTTCATGGATCTTTCATTCTTATTTGGAATTCTTTTAAAAAGTATAATTTCAAAATTTTATATTTTAATTATTTAGAATAGTTTAAAAAAAGGAAATAGTGTGTAAAAGCAAAGATTTTTTTATAGGGAATAAGTAATAAATGCTTCATTAAAGTTAACATGCTTTGTGTTGTATTAAATTTTATTTATTTTATGTATTTTAAATTTTATTTACTATCTGAATTTGACTCTAATATTTTATCTTTTTTGCTTAATTGTTTGTTTGTTTTTTATTCTAATTATCGTTTGTTTTTTCCATCCTAGGTTTTCACTTACATTGTATTATCTATTGGATCTCTGTTGTTTATAAATGGTATGAACTTTACACCTAATTAAATAAAATGTATAACATGGATACAATTATTTAGCATTAAATATTGCATATTGTTAAAAAATGGATAATTAACATTACAAACATGATAAAAAGTGTCATAAATTTGCTTACTATTATATAGAAGCAAATTTTTTTGTTTGTAATTTTGAAGTTAGTTTTCTCAGCATTAATTTGCTTCTTGTTCTACACTGAATAATTTTGAATAATAATTTGTAATACAAGTATATAAACTCAACTTTTTAGTTTTTGAAATATTTTAATATCTGATTTTCATCCAGTTTTCAATTCCTGTTATTTTAATAAGTTAGTTTATGATTCCTGTAAAGTTGGTGATGCATGTTTTTCCTAAAGTTATATGTAATGTGGGATTTTCTAGGAACTGTGTATTCTTAGTTCGTTTACAAATTCAAATTCAAATATATTTTTCAATTCCTACTATTAATTCTCTCTCTCTCTATATATATATATAAATCTTGTTCAAATTTTCAATTGTTAATAAAATACTTTTTATTCATCAACTGAAGTTCAAATACATTTTTTTAAAACTTGTAGTGGATGACACTTGATGTTAATACAGTTTTTTCTAATATTATTTCATTAATTAAATTTTATTTTTTAATTTTGAATTTATTCTGCATTATTTCGGACGAAGTTAAAACTAGCACCAACAGATGGCACCAGTAAGTTTTTCTAACGAATTTTTTCTTGGCTTCAGATATATTTTTTTAAACTTGTTGTGGATGGCACTTGATGTTGATACAGCTTTTTTTCAAATATTAATTCATTAATTAAATTTAATTAATTAAAATAAAAATTTTCTTTGTTGCCCTAAGTGGGAATTCACTTAAATTTTTTTTTTTTTTAA
Source organism: Trichonephila clavata (assembly GCA_019973975.1). Taxonomy (NCBI): domain Eukaryota; kingdom Metazoa; phylum Arthropoda; class Arachnida; order Araneae; family Nephilidae; genus Trichonephila; species Trichonephila clavata. The sequence continues at coordinate 85,359 of BMAO01012977.1, forward strand.
TATTACTTTTTTTTTTAACTTTGTTTTTGCCAATATGCTAATTAAAACATATTTCTGTTGGATCTTGGAATAGATTGTAGAATTACTAAGCTAATTAATGCTATAAATTGTTGTTTTTTTTATATAAAAACGAGTCTGCACGTATCCCTCCTGCACTGAAACATATTTTTATTGAAAGCAATTGTTAGAACAGTTAATGATTAGAATTTGTCTCATTTTAAATATGAAATTTAATTTTTTTAAAATTTGACCTAAAATGAGAACATTTATTTTACATAAAGGATGTGAGATATTATTAATATTTACTTTTATTACAGGTATTCTTGGATGGATTGGATCTTACAAAAGAGGAACTTGTCTCATGAAATTTGTAAGAATCAACTGTATATAATTGTTTTTTTTTTACATTATGTATAAACTGTGTTGAATCATTATTTAAGCAATTCAAATTTTAACTGAAAGTTTCTTTCTTATTCTGATATGTTATCTATAATTATACCTTTTTATGCTTTGGTTTTGCATAATTACTTGTAATCATTTGTTAAAATTGACATTATCCAAGTATGAATTATTTGTAAAAGTTTAATATGTAATACTTATTTTTTAATTCTGATAAATTATTAAAAATTAATTTTTTTATGTTACATTCAAACCTTTAATAAAGTTTGCTGGAGAATATTTTTCATAAGTAAAAGAATTGTAAATTCTTCCATTGATAAAATTGCTGATAAATTACCATGATATATTTTTTAAATACTTTCATTTTGTATTCTAAAACATTTGTATTCTAAATCAGTTTTGCATCATCTTTTTCATTTTAAAGTTTCCTTACTTGAAATATTTCAATGTTTTATCCATATTGTTAAGTTATCACTTAAAACACACTAATTTTTTTCTAGCAGCTCTTTGTTTTGACTATGCATCAATTTCATTTTCCTAATTCTTTCTTTAAGATATATTTTTTTTTAATAACTATTAGATTTTTTTTTTTTGAGAATATTTTTATAAAGTAGTTAAGATATTTAATACATTTTAAACAGCATTAAAATTTGTTTTTAATGTTAAACAATGTTTTATATCTATCTAAAAATTTAAAATGGAGTAAGAATATTCAACTATGGGCATTATAATCTCACTTTCTGATTTTTTTTAAACTAGATAATTTTTATTTCTTTTTTAAATAGTACTTGATCAAAATTATATACATTGTTATATTTTGTTAAAAAATTGGTCTTAGTTTCTGCTTCAATATTTGTTGTGTTTAAAAACATTGGAATAATAGAATATTACTATAAATTCAAATTCTGTTTTTTAGTACCTGATACTTTCTGTTATCACTATCTCAGCTGAAGTTGGTGGCATTGTAGCATTAAATGTACTAAGAATGAAAGTATGAACTTTTCATATTTGAATGTTTATTGAATACATATGATGGAAAATTTATAAGAAATAATGAATATTTAAATACTTAATATTCTTCTTATCAAGCAACAATATAAATTTTTCTGTTAATTATTTATTTATGAGTAATATAGTACAAGTTTCATAATTGAAGCTCGTTTCATAATTGAATGTACAAATTAATTCACTATACATATTATAGCTTTCTACTTATTGAAAAAAATGAGGCTGAATAATTACATTTATGTAAATACAGAATTTAATGTTAGTTTTCTTATATTCTCACCATAAGTATATATTGATTGAAACAACTTGTAGATATTTTATCCAATGAATTTATCAGTTTTGATTAAGTTACTGAATGTGAAGTGAAATATGTGAATTAATAATTTATTGAATATTTATTAATCTAAATTCAAAATAAAACTGTACTGTGTGATGTAATTTTAAATATTTACATCATATAAAAAAATTTTCATTTTTGTAATTTAAATGAGGTAGAGATATTCCATGTCATAAAAATTGCTAAAAATCCATGTAAAAAAAATTAGGCATCTAGAAAACTATATTTTAGGATAATGTATATAAAGAATGTTGTATAGTTAATAAGTCTGATCTTTTGAAAAAAATTTATAATATTAAATCAATCATATTTCTTATGTAAATTAAATGCAATTTATTTTATTTCAAATAATGCATCTTCACAAGTTCGTTACCTCTGTTTAGTCTAATTTTCTCTTAAAAAATGTTAAAAAAAATTTTTAAAAACTTTGAGAAGTTTATGAATTTTTATGTGGTTACATAAAATGATTCTAAACATTTAGTTATGTCTTATAATTGTCTTTTTATAAACTTTTCTTTTTTTTTAGTTATAATTATTTGTTAATTAAAAGTGTTTAGTTAAGGGGTCACAGTATGATTCAATTGACAAAAATCTGTCAAAAAATCAAATCTAATTTTTTTTTTAGCCTTAATTATTTTTTGTATACTTTTCAATAACCTGACAAAATTTGAAAGCTCTAAACTCAAAAAATGCATAGTTATGATAGCTTTTACGTTCTTTTTTATTCACATCCCTATGGCAAATCAAAACTTTAAACTTACTTATCTCTGAAAGATAAAATAACTAGTTTATCTTCATTTAAAATGCTAAGGCATTTTTTTCTATTGTGCCTAATACTTTGAAATTTTTTTTTTACCTATTGCTAATAGTACATGTAACAATAGTTGGTATGCATTTTTGAATCAAAGCAATACTTATATTTTTACAAAATAATTTAACTCAGAGTTTATACATTTTTTAAGGAATTTTCAATAAGCTTTCTTAAAAAGAAGTAATGTACGAATACCAATCATGTTATCGCACAAGCCATACAAACTTTTGATATACATAGTTGGATGTACTTGTAAATCACATTTCATGTGTGTACATAAATTTTTGTAGGAGGAGTATTTTAAAATCACTTCACAAATTTTAAGTTTTTTTCCTTAAAAAATTAAATGGATAGCTTTTTATGAAATTTTGAGCACAAAATCTGTTTTGCATAGTATACACATATAGGAAGCAACCAAAAAATTGTGAAAATACTTAAATTAAAATTTTTGCATAAATTGTACCAAGTCCACTTAAAATGTATTGAAAAGTGATTGAGAGAAGTTATACCAAAACTAATACAATTATTTCGGTATCATATTTACTGTACCTAATTTTATGGGATACTTTATGCTAATGTTTAATTAAATCTATTCTAAATGTCTCGAGTTTGTAAATTTTCACCCCAGATTCATTTAATAAGATTTATATTAAATTGCTTTTAAAGTTTTTCCAAATTTATCAAAATGTTGTTAAATTAGTTTTGACTTTTTAAAAATGAAACTAAACTTCATGAAAAATTAACATAATATGTTTATATTAGAATACTTACTTTTAGTCTAAATCCTTGTATATATATATATATATATATATATCTATTGAAAGTTGTAACAGTTCCCATAACTTTGACTGAACTGCTAGCGCCACCTGCAGCGCTGCGTGAACTTTATAACTTATTAGTTAGTACTATGTAGTTCGTAGCCAATACAACATGTAGTAGTTCTTCCTCTTTTCATTTGTGCTCGTCTGTCAATTAAGTGTTAAGTGTATTTTGTGTACTTTCCTGTGATGTCTTCTCAGCTGTGTGAACCCTAAAAATAAAGGTTTTCTAATAAACCTAAACGAGATGTGACATTATTATTGCAAAACCACCCCATGCATAATCATTTTAGCGATGGGGAAATCTCACAAATCTGGCGCCCAGTGAGGCCCAGCTGAGCAAAAGGATATCATATTTGGATAAGTACTATTTTCACTTTTGATTTCTAAGATCACCTTGATCCTATTAAATTAAATTCATCAAAAAAAAAAACAAAAAAAATTAACGATTCCTTGAATCGTTATTGTCTTAAAGACAATATTGTTTTGAAACCATTCATATATGATTCATCTCGAATCAAAAGTAGATTTGTTAAAAGTAAACAATTCTGTATCTTCTAAATAGAATTTTACTTCAATGATTCATCTCGAATCGAAAGTTGTCTTTATTTTGAATGTTAAAGAGTTCTACATAGAATTGTGCTTCAATGATTCATCTCGAATCGAAAGTAATTAACATTTTCAAAGTAAATGTTCTTTATTTGTTAACATAATTGTAATTTTAACGATTCATCTCGAATCAAAAGGAAATTTCATCTTGAAGTTTAATTATTCTTAAATTTTAAACTGTCAAGGTGACAAAATATATTTGTTTTGAAAAATTGTTCTTTTATTTTAATTAGAACTATACTTAAATAATAGAAAAAACTTTTCTTATCTACATATATTCACATATTTGTATGTTTTATGTTTCGCAAGCAGTCCATTGCTTAATTATTATTTCTAAAAAGAAATTACTTTGAAACATTATATTTGAATGCATTTTCATATCTGAATTTACCTAAAGCGTACGTCATTATTGCATAATTGTGTTTAAACAAATTATTGAAAAGTTTTATTAATTGCTTGTGTATAAGTATACCTAAGCAGATTAGTGCTCAGAGGTCTGGTTTTCCATTGTGAAAACATTTCATTAATATTTTGTGAAATATTATTCCGTTATCACAAAAGAGCTCTTAATAATCTTTTCTAACTAAAACTGAATACTCTAAATTGGAATTCTTAAAATTCATTTTGTCAAGAATAATTCTTTTGCAAGTGTAATCGTATTTCTTATGTTATTTTATTTGCATGCATATGTAATCTCATTTAAACTGAAACATTTCGTAAGCTTTTTTTTTCGTTTTGCTCGAGTAAGCTAATTTTATTCTCCGCGCACTAATTTATGATCACTCAATTGTGCTGAATTAGTCATAACATCCACTGTGCTGATACTAAGAAAAGGAGATTGAAAACCATCTTTTGTTACTTTTATTATGGTTTGATGAGTAATGTATTTTTTTCCCAGCTGGAATATAAATCCGACCGAAAAGTGTTTTCATTATATATTCTTTTTTTTTCTCTGAGATATACTGTGAAATGTTGTAATCATTTGAGAATTATCTGGTTCTTATAAATTCAATATATTTCTTCAGGGAAACCTGTGTGTACAAGTTTATTATGCATTTTATGTTCTAACTTGATTTTATAACTCTTATTTTCTTTTGATATTTTCTTAAATGAAAGTTTTCAGTGTTTTGATTGCAGCTTCAGTGTGTTAGGAAAATACTATTTTTTTTTTCTCAAAAAGAAAACCATTTCATTAACTTTTTTTTTCCGAACTGAACTTTATCACAGAAAGTATGGCATTTCTCACGAAAGGAAAAAAAGAGGATTTGAGAAAGTTGGCTTGGGAAATGGGACTCTCTGTGGGTGAAGATTTACGAATTTTAGACATAAAACATTTGATTGTAAATTCTGAAAAATACGAAGAAGCTTCTATAAAAAATTTATTTACGAATATAATTGAGGATCGCTCGAAAAAATTAAAAACGACGAACAAGCAGCAGAACAAGAAAGAAAGAAAGCCGAACAGGCGGAAGAAGAAGAAAGAAAGAAAGCCGAACAGGCAGCTGACTTGGAAAGAAGAAAGGCTGAAATGGATTTTGAGTTGCAGAAATTGAAACTGCAACTTGAAGCCAAAATGAGTGGAGTTCCGCAAAGTAACGACACTGATATCTCGGAGCAGCCTAAATTAGAATTGAAGAATCTGATTCCCAGATTTAACTCGAAAGAAGCGACATGGCTATATTTCTCAAACTATTTGAGAGACAATTAAAATTTTTAAAAGTACCTGATAACCAATGGGTTGCATATTTAATTGGAGCCTTGCCAAGTGACTTAGCCACACTCATCGCTAGGGAATCCGAAGAAGAAGCGCAAGACTATACGCATGTCAAAGAAATGCTATTGAAGAGATTCAAACTCTCCGCGGAAAAATTTAGACAACTTTTCCGGCAACACAAGAAAGTTCAAGAGAACACATGGAGAGATTACTTTTTGAAATAAAAAGTTATTTCGAAGGATGGTTGAACGAATTGAAAATTGTCAACTTTCAACAGTTAAAAGACCTAATCATATCTGACCAAATTAAAAGACATGTACCTCCCGAAACAAGAGAACACTTCATGCATGAATGGTCAGAATGGGTGTCACTTCAGACTTAGCTGACAGATTGGATGCTTATTTCCTCATTCGAAATACTACGTCAGTAAAAAAGACTGTCAACTCAAAAGAAAATTCTTCTAAACCTTACGCTCCAAAAAGAAATTCCTATGATAGTAGATTTGATAAAACCAACCAAGCCGGTCCTACTTCATCTTTCAATAGAGGTGATAAACTGAAAACTGATGACAGATCAGATAGGCCATCTGTATCTTGTTATGGTTGTGGTAAGCCAGGGGTTACAAAACCAGATGTCCAAATTGCAAACCAGCAGTGAATAAGGACTCAGAACTTTTAGCAACATCAGTTTGCATTCATGCTCTTTAACTCCAAATAAAGTGCGGTGCTGAAGTTAGCTGTAAATGGCATATGGGGCACTGCATGCGCCGATAGTGGAGCCAGTCATTCAATTGCTGGCGAAACCTTGTATTCTTTTACAAAAAGAAGGAGCAATTTCCAAAAGACTCAATCACTATGTCCCTCGCTGACGGCATAAGTCCGAGGTGGAAGTCTACACAACCAGTGTAGTTATCAGACTTGAAGAACGTGTAATCCGTAACCAATTAATAATTTTGCCTTATGCTAAAGGAAACAGAACACTTTTGGGAATGGACTTTTTACAGAAAGCTGGCATTGTTTTAAACCTGAGACATCGCAACTGGTTCTTTAGTGACTCACCCCATCGAACCTACGATTTTGTTAAAGAAGCAATTATTCAAGAAGTCCAAAGCAGACCTAACCTTGAGGAAAATACATGCTTACTGCGTGATGATGAAGGTAAATGGTCTAACGGCTGACCAGAAAAATGAACTGGGAACATTGCTAAAAAAGTACGAAACCTGTGTTTTGAACCAGGGGAGAGCCCACTCCTTTATGGAACACCGTATCAACACCGGAAATAGCCCTCCTGTTTCGGTGCCTCCGTATAGATTACCTCCAGCAAAGAAAGAAGTTCTTAAGCAGGAACTTGATAAACTTTTGGAACAGAACATCATAGAAGAGTGTGAATCTCCGTATGCAGCCCCTGTAGTGCTCGTTCCAAAACCGAACGGGAAAATTCGGCTTTGTATCGATTATAGAGGCCTCAATGCTACGACAGTGGCCGACTCTTATCCGTTACCTAGAATGGATGACCTGCTTCACGAAGCGAAGCACACACCTTTTATGACAACTATAGATTTACAATCAGGTTACCACCAGGTGAATGTTTGTGTTTCTGACAGGGACAAAACAGCATTTGTTTGTCCATTTGGAACTTTTCGCTACCTTCGGAATGCCTTTTGGTTTGAAAACGGCCCCAGCCACATTTCAGAGACTTATTGACAAATTTCGCAGTGGCCTAAGTGACATCTTATACTTTCTTATCTTGATGACATCATA
>BMAO01012978.1:0-18015 GCA_019973975.1 Trichonephila clavata
ATGTAAATAAAAAAAAGAAAGGATTAAAACTAACCGTAAAACTTATCAATATTTTGTTTCTTGCATTGCTTTTTGCTTACGAAGCCTTGATTTATTATTTTTAAAAGTGCATCCGAAACAGCCGATGCTCTACTTAACTGAACAGTGAGATAACTATCATAAAAAAAATTATGGCACGTGTCAGCGTATTATCATGTGCGCGTAACACTGTTATGTCTCATGAAGAGCATCGGTCGCCAGTAACCAAAACAACGACTTCATTTGCTCAGCTTGGCGTTCAATTTGGCGTTCATCTTGGCATTGAGTTTCACGTTCACCCGTATAGTTTCCGTTCCCGTAAGAATACGGGAATAAAATATTGCCTATGTTACTCCCCGTTAATGTAGCTTTCCATTAGTGAAAGAATTTTTAAAATCGCACCAGCCGTTTCCGAGATTAGCCGGAACAAACAGACAGACAGACAGACAACAAAATTTTAAAAATTGGTTTTTTGTTATGAGTACCGTATATACTTTTAGTGCATTAAGTAAAAAGCTGCTAATTTGAAATTACAAACAGACACTTCAATTTTATTTATTTGTATAGATGATATAAATTATATTAAATGATATAAACTATTATTAAAACACATTCCCACTTTGCCAGCATTGAAACCTATTCATTATGAATGTATCTATAATGTTATCCTATTGTTCTGTGAATAGTGTAATTCAAAATTTTGATTTTTGTCATGTAATTTTTATTCATTACCATTAGTGTATATTTTTTCTTTTAAGATGCCAACTCCATGGAAATCCGTATTGACATCGGTGCCACTATGGGCATTGCTTGCCGCTCATTGTGGAGAAACTTGGGGATTTTATACATTACTCATTCAGGCACCTACATACTTGTCGAACATACTTCATTTTGATCTCAATGAGGTTCGTTTCTATTTACATTTGAATTCTTAAAAAATTAACCTTCTTTCTATAACTGTATTTAATATTCACAAATTTAAGTATGTTTAATATGATTAGTAGCAAATTTGTAAACTTTATTTATTTATAGTTTTGCTTACGGCAAACAATTCCAACAATTCTTATCCACTTTTTAGAAGAAGAGGTACCGTTTAATCTAAACTTGAATCTTCACTCTTAAAATTATTTTTCTATATTGCTGGTTTAACTCAAGTTTTGAAAAGAATAGGAAAGAGTTTTCATGTGATGGACTTGATAAATGCGATCAGTAATCACAATTATTGGAACATCACCTGAATTGGTGAGGATTTTGGAGCTTATTTATATTCTACGTACAATAGCCTCCGGTCTCACCTCATCAATTTTAGCCTCAGTTACGTCATGCTAATGACGTCTAAATTAACACAAATTCAACTTCTTTTTATGGAGTTTCAATATCAAATCAGTTATTTCGCACGAGGGACCTTGGTGAAATAAGGATGCAACCGTACGACACCGCGAGCGTTTTTATTCAATTATTTCTATATGCATACTGCTTCGAGACTAAAAACGCGCTTTTTTTAAAAGGCAGTCTTCCTCGTCCTTTCCATTAACACATTTCAACCATAGAAATTTTTATGAAAAAGAGAATCATTTAATATATTTCTAATACAACCAGCTACTTCAGTTGCAATTAAACTATATTTATTAATAAATAGACTGTTTATAACGGATACTTAAAATATTAAGAATATTTTCAAGACCACAAATGCTCTATATATAAGTTGCTAACCCTTACCTGCCTGCTTTGCTGAGTATTTCATGATGCTATATGAGTATATATACAGACTTTAAGTAATTGATTAAGCTGATTAGAATTTCCGTTTGACCGCTTTTCATAGATCTTAATTTAGAAAGAAACATGCATACAAAATTTCAAGTCTGTAGAACTAATTGTTCGGAAACGAGAATTTTTATGTATATAGCCCCTAAGCCCCTCGCAACAACTCTTGAGGTAGGTTTCCGCAAAACCCGCTCTTAGCGCAGGTCTACTTAATAAAAGAAACATGCTTACTAAATTTTAAGTCTATAGTTCTAACAATTCAAAAACGTGAATTTTTATTATCTATACACTCCTTAACACCCTTGGAAGTCGATTTCACCAAAACCCGTTCTTAGTGGATCTTTGCACAACAAAGGAACCCTACTTACCAAATCCTTACTAATACTAACCAAATTTAAACATTACCAAAAAAAAAGTCTGTAGGTCTAATACTGCAAAAACGGGAAATTTTTTTATCTGAAGCTTCCTGGAACCCTCCCCCTACTTGAGAATCGTTTTTCATAAAACACGTTCTAAGCGGATCTCTACTCGACAAAAGAAACGTGCTAGCCAAATTTCACGTATGTGGGTGTAATAGTTCAAAAACGGGAATGTGTTCATCTGTGAACTCTCCTAATCCCCTTGCAACCCTTCAGGGAATAGATTTCAGAAAAATCATTCTTAGCGGATCTTCTAGGGTTTGCAATCCCGTGCCATATTTTCAATCCGGGATTTCGGGATTACATTATCCAAATCCCGGGATTAGGATTGGACAATTTATTAAAAATACTTACACATTAACATGGTTGAAATTGCATAAAAAAAAATTGAAAATATAACTAAAAACTGATTTAATATTATTTTTACGAAACAATTAAAAAAATAATTCATCATAAAAAACAAATAAAAAATAGTACATAATGAAATTTTTAAAAAAAAGCATTTCTTCATTACTTGTGTTTCTGTAAATAAGCTTATGAAAACACAGCTCCTCCAGCGTTTCATCGTTGGAACGGCTTCATATTTTTGTTACAAATTGTCCTGCCGTAGAAAATGCACTTTCGAATTCTTTACTAGTAGGTCTTTTCGTCATTAAATAGGAGAATGTTCTTTTTTAGGTAGTCCCCACGTCTCCCTCCCTTTTCAAAAAAGAGACATTTCTTTTTGAATTTTTGATGACAATGTCTCAAATTCTAATAGACTGTATTGGTGCATATACCTCTTTGATAACTTTATTTACTTCTTCTGCTACACTTAATGGTTTTTATATATAAATTGATCCAGTTATTGAATCAGAATGTGAATCAATTTGAAGTGTTACTTCATTTGAAATTTAAATCCATTTGCATGAACTGTTAGTAATGAAATGGGATTTGAAGTGTCTTAAGACTTCCAAGCAGGTCCGCTAGTAATTAACGGCATTTATTTGAAGAAGGAACTGTGTCAAAATCTATTCTTGTGATGTTGCTTATATTATTGTGTAAACATTGCAGTGAGCCACTTAGATCTTTGCGACGTTCTCCCTTACTGTGCATATATTTTTTTTTTACATGTAGCACTTATAATTGCGCAAAAACATTCTACGTACATATTTCCTAAACAGAATATAAATTTTTGAAAAATTAAATTTTTAGAAAATTTTTATAGGATAAATTTTTTCTAATATAATTTAAACAAAAATTAAATCCCGGGATTCCTGGATTAGAAAAAAAACCGGATTCAGGGGTTTCGGAATTCCGGGGCTGAAAACCCTACTAGATATATTCCAAAAATTCTAAATGCCTCTGTCCAAGTTAGCTGACACCACACATCCTGAGTGTGGGAGAAATGTCCGTTTTCTGACCTCACTCGCTATGGGGAGAAAGTTACAGATGAAAATAAGAGAAAACAAATATCAAATTTCACGGTTTAACATACACACCCTCCGCGAACCCTTCAAGGTTCAACATGTAAGAAAACTAACATTAACCGTATACAGTAAAAAAAAAGTAAATATGATTCATTAAATGTAACACCAGATTCCTAATACTTTAAAAAAAATTTCAAAATATAATTCAGACAAAAATTAAATATCGGGATTAGCTATTTTAATCCCGGAATTCAGGAACCCCGGTGCTGCAAAACCTAGAACTTCACTCAGAAAAATAAAAAAAACTCATATAATTTCCTATCTTTAGGTCTAATTGTTTGGTATATATCTTAAAACTTAACGTTAAGTGGGCACAAGGTGAAAGAGGAGATCATATCAATTCTGAGGAAATACATTAAAAAATCCTAGCCCTTGATCAAGTAGGGATGAGCACATTTTTTAAAATGTGGAAAATAAACACCCTTCATCACATCATTAGCTATTGTGACCGCAAATTTACTCAATTTTGCGGGGGGAAATTTCACTAATAATCACTTTCCGTACTAATAATCGCATTCCCAAGTTGGGCAAAATAATTTATTGGTTTAGTTAAAATTAATGTTGTTTGTCTCACATAACACACATACCGGTTGAGAAACATTGATTCAAAACGACTTTATTTGAATTTAACCAGTGAATTGAATTTAGTCATGTGTCAACTACTATACTGTTATTTATTCATGATTTATCACTTAAAAAAGCTCCGGACAAAATTAGGTCATTAATACTTCGAGGAGAATATATCACATGCTGTTACTACAAAATTTAATATTTGCTCCTAGAAATGTTTCTTTTTTTAGATAAAACATAATGTATAGTTCCCTTATATCTTTCTTAAACTAGTAATTGATTTATTTTTGTATAAATATGATTTATTAAAATTAAATATGGATCTCTGAGACTTTTTCGATTGAATTATGTTCCAACTAACATGTGGAGTCGAACTGATGTTCATTTTTCCAACGTAGATATTACTTTCAAACTGAGTGAGAAAGAAAATTATTTATTCTAAGTGCACTATTATATATTTATTGATATCTTTGAACTTAAAATAATATGAATTCCCTTTCTTATAACTTTTTTCGAAATTTAAGAGAAAAATTCAATACGTGGATTAAGCTTTGTTTGAAAACAAGCTGAAACATACTTTCCTCAAGTTATTTACTGTTTTTATAAATTAAATCAGTAGTTATCAAATTTCTAAGCCTATAGGTTTAAAAATTACTACTAAAAGAATATATACTTAAACTAGTCGTTATCCACCCGCATCGCCGGGTATTTCATGACATTGTAACGCTCTGCATTCCTTTTAGGTCATTGCTATCTAAGACTTGCTTGCTAAAAAAATTATTCTGATAGACCTCACCTCTTGTTTAATCATTAATCCAGCACATGAATTTTTGAAAAATGATCGATTTTGACTTTTTTATATTTTTAAAAAGATCAAACATTTCTGCTTAAAATGATATATTAGATATGGAAATACAATAATTAGAAGTATTTTTATTTATTTTTTAAGAGAAAGCCACTTTCTTTGAAGCGTGACAGGTGCACCTCCAGGAGCACCTGTCTTTCATCATGCTTAATTTTTCGATAACAGCGCAATTTGTTTTGTCCACAATTAGTATAACATTTTTTTACACATAAATAAAACGATTTTTCTTTGAAGAAAGGAAAAGACAACTCAGCACAATTATTTTTTTTCGTTTGGCTTGTTGTAAAATGGGATTATTTTTGCTTGAACTTGCTAATTGTAAATTCTAATTTATTTATCCAGATTTTTTTCTGTTTAATCCACGTTTTACATTAAATTATTTATCAGTATTTTATTAACGACAAAATTATGGGGAGATCTAAAAATATATTTAGAAAACTCAAAAATGTGGGCGTTTAAAAAATGATTGCTCAAAATGTTCCAGCTATCTCATCAGCACAGAAACTGTTATTCATAGTGCTTCAACACGAAAATTTATTTCAAACAACAGTTTACATGAAGATATGGAAGGAAGTAATAAAAAAATGTTTTAATAGAATTAAATTTATTGAATAAAGCTTTATTGAACTGTGCTGTTTGTAAAAACTGTGGCCATTCCATCTCATTGGAGGCTTCTAAAAGAGTTGGAATTGTGTAATTGTGTATTACATGGAACTTTGTTGTAGTTTTTGCACACAAAAAACATGGTTTCCATACGTCAACTAAATTGAAAAATAAAAATAAACTTTTCCACTCAAATATCAGATTGGTATTTGCTTTCAGATCTATTGGAAGAGGTCGTTCAACTGCAGAAATATTCTGTGGACTTATGAACTTGCCATCTCCACCTGAAAAATTCCGTACTTATACATAATTGTTGTTCGACTCTTCTAAATTTACCTGTGAAAAATCAATGAGAAATTCTGTTGAGGAGGCAACACGAATAGAAGGTAGACGAGACATTGCTGTTGCCTTAGATGGTTCATGGCAGAAAAGAGGATACCAGTCCCTCAATGGTATTGTTACAGCTACGAGTGTTGATACTGGAAAAGTTATTGAATTTGAAGAGTTTTCGAAACATTGTCGGTGCAAAACTGCATTTAATTCTGTTCATGAACCATCATGTATTGCCTACTATAGTGGAACAAGTGGAGACACGGAAGTGAAATGCGTAACGGCGATATTTGAAAGATCTGAAGCTCATTATGGCATTCGTTACACAAAATATATGGGCGATGGAGATTCAAGAAGTTTTTCATCAATACTTGCCCTGAATCCTTATGACACTCAAGTAGAAAAATTAGAGTGCGTTGGACATATTCAAAAGCGTATGGGTTTTGAATCTCAAAAGAAAAAACAGAGGAAAAAAATTAAATGATGGAAGAAGCCTAAGTGGACGACATTTAATTTCCAAAATTCAGAGGTATTATGGTATGACCATTAGAAACAATATCAATGATTTACACAACATGAAAACTGCTGTTTTGGGCTGTTTATTTCCATCTTTTGTCTACAAATGAGAGCCTCAACATGGATTGTGTCCCTCGGGTACAAATTCATGGTGCAAGTTTCAGAAAGCAAAAGCTGAATTTAACGAAAAGCATTATGACCATAAAAAACATACCCATGTGCCATCTTCCCTCATGAATGAAATTAAGCCAATTTTTAGAGATTTAGCTGACCCTAGGTTATTAAAAAATGTTTACATGGAAAGAATCAAAACCCCAATGAGTCAGTTAATAATACCATATGGTCAGTCATTCCAAAATCTACGTTTGTGGAGTTAAAAACTCTAAAATTAGGGGTAAAAATTGGAATTGCACAATTCAATATGGGCCATGTAGCCAAATTAATCATTTTAAAACATTATGGTACTGCACCAGGTTTTAATTGTGTGTCATGCTTAAAAAATTAGATGCACGTAGGATTCGTGTAGCCGAACAAAAGCATCTTGAGATACAAAAAAAGGCTAGATTGCTCAAAATAATGAAAAAAAGAAAATTAGAAGAGTCTTTTGTAGAAGCAGAGGGCAAAGAAAATGTTTCATATTTTTCTGGAAAGTATTAAAAAAGGTAAATCGTCAAAAATTACAAATTTTTACTTTAAAGCTTGTTTTCTCAAAATGCAATATTTTTCCTTTTTTGTACCTTTTTCTCAGAAACTAATTAATGTAGGGTCCTCAAATTTTCAGTAAGTATATTTTCAACATGTTTACACATTTACATGGAGGGGATAAGAAATACCTAGCAAATCTTTTTAGATAACGCCTTTTTAAACTAAATTTTGGGGAGAAAAAATTAACATTTTTAATAAAATTCATAATTATATCAATTTTTAGTAAAAAGACAAAACCCTCCACTAAAGTTTTATTGATAGTACAAATAACCTACTGTAAAAATTTCATTTGTGAGAAGCAAGTAGTTTCTGAGAAAAGGGTACATAAACTTACTCAATTTTAACATAGGCTCCTATAGAAAGTGCCGGACTCCCTAAAGACAGGACTTGAACTTCTGAATCAAAAGTACATTTATCATTCCCGATCCTGTTTCTCCCCCCCCCTCTCCCTCTGATTTCCTCAAGCCCCATTTCTATATAGTGGATCTCTATCCGAAAAAGCAAAATGTCTGTAGAATTCAGAATTTATGTGTCTAATCCATAGTTTCCCAACCTTTTTTGAACCTCCTTTTCTAGAGAATATTACGATACCGCCCCCTTTTCTAGTGAATATTTTGATACCGCCCCCTTCCACTCTAGAGAAATAAGAGTGTATAATACATGGTGAAAACAAGAGTGAAATTTTAAAAAAAATTCTATATTACTAATACAATATATTTCTAAATTTAATTTTTTTCTATAGTTTTTTTTCTTTTGTGAATCTGAAATAGCTACTGCCACAAATATATTTAAATGTGTTATATATGTTTTAGTCATAGATAGGATATTGTTAAAATTGAAACGCTACTTTCTTCTTCATTTAAAAGAGTGGAATAAAAGTCTTAGCTAACCTGTTACGAAGTAATTCCTAATATATTATTGCTTTCAAAATAATTATAAATTGACAATTTCTTCCTTTAAAGAATCACACGTTAATTCCAGGTTAACCTATTTAATTGTCTTTCTTGGATAATGTTCGTAATGAAATGCAGTGAACGAAACATTTTTCCTACTGCTCACAAAGACAACATGTGCACTACAGAAATTAAAATGCACTATATCATTCAATTTAACCCCTTGCCTCTCGCTCCCGTCAAATTCATGGGGTGAAATTTCCCTCTCTATTCCCCGTGCCCGTGATATTACCGGGCTGGAGTTTTGAAAAGTTATTCGCCTTAAAACCTTGAAACAATCTATTTTTTAAGCCCGAAATATTGTTTTTTTTTTCTTAATCTATACACCAGATGGCAGCACCAGATTATTTTTAACGTGTTTAGTATAATTATTTATTTTTTTTAACTAAAAGCACCATAAACATATATATTAGCGATATCTTTGATTGTTGCGCACTTCATAAAAACACGTTGGTAAAAATTCTGAAAAAAAAACTGATAAAAAATATATATTTTAATATTGTATACATTATACAGTTAGAATCAAGAAGTAAATTAAATTGCACTTTTAGAATTTTTTAGTCAAAGAAATATTTTTTTTATTTGTTAGATAAAACTATTTTGAACTAGTACCTTATTTATAAAAACAAGGAGGCAAAAAAATCACATTTTATGTTTGTTTATCTTTAGTAGATGAACTTATTGAAAAGTATTCTATACCAGAAACCACTGCAAAAAAGAGGCCGGCCAAATTTGGAGAATAACCCCAACCGTTTGATTAAAATAGATTTTATCAGACAAATACCTCCAACTGATAAAAAGTGGCAACCATCAAGAGAATGCAAAGTTTGTTTTTCCAAAAGCGATGAAAACAATAAGATATGCAGAAAGGAATCACAGTACTACTGTCCAGTTAGTGATTTTGGCCAGTTGAATTTTATCACACAAAAAAATTACTAATGTTTATTCATATTATTCAAAAGTGTAATAAAAGTCATTTAATGTTTAAAACACATGTTTTTTAAAAAATTTTCTCTTTGTTGGAAAGCCAACATTCAGTGATTATAACCCTAAATGTTTGCTTTACTTAAAAAATTAAACTTTTTTCAAGCTAAAAATTAATCCAAAAATTAAAAATTAATACATATATTGAACATGTACTTAATTTTATATAATTTTCTTCAATAAAAAAATAGGCACTTTTAGGACCGTTTTTTTTTTCAAATTTATTCGATCGTTAAGGGGTTTTAATGTAGGTCTGAAAGTAATGTTCATTCACTTCCCGAACTATCGAAATATGTGAATTTTCGTACATGTGATAGAAATTATTTAAATACATACAATCAGCATAAGGTAAACAGTATTAAAGTTTAATTTTGTGATAGTATTTTGTGTGATTTAATTTTGTGATCTATCAGTGAAATTTTTAGTCTTTTTTAGACTATATTTGGTTAATCTGCCCAAGCCCCTCCATACCATCTCAACGCCCTCTAATT
This sequence comes from Trichonephila clavata, assembly GCA_019973975.1. Classification (NCBI taxonomy): domain Eukaryota; kingdom Metazoa; phylum Arthropoda; class Arachnida; order Araneae; family Nephilidae; genus Trichonephila; species Trichonephila clavata. Next base: position 9,688 of record BMAO01012978.1, read on the forward strand.
TTCTCTGGGTCTTTTACTGCTCCCTGAAAGCATCAAATGCCCACAAGGGGGCGTTATTGCCCACGTTGAGAACCTATGGTCTAATTGATCACAAACGGGAATTCTTTTATCTACATATAACTCCCGTGTAACCTCCCACAACTTCTTTTGAGAGTTGATTTCCATAAAACCCGTTCTTAGCGGATATCTTCACAGTACAAAATATGTACGTTTAACGCTTTCCAAGTATGTGGATGTAAAAATTCAAAGACAGGAAATTTTGTTCATAACGCTTCCGTAAGTCCTCTGAACCTGCTTGAGAGTTAACTTCCACAAAATCGGTTGTTAAGGGATCTCTACACAACTGGAAAAAAGAAGATAGAAAAATTTAAACTCTGTGTTTAAAAAACCATAAACCGCACAGATTAATTATCTATAACGCTTACTCTTCCCTTTTCGGGAGTTGATTTCCACTATACTCGTTCTTTATCAAAAACAGAAACATTATTTCAAAATTTTGTGCTTGTGGGTGTGTAATAGTTAAAAATGGGAATTTTTGCTATCCCGGGGCCTGTTGGTAATCTTGTCCTTAGAGGATCTCTACTCAACAAAAGGAACATGGCTGCTAAATTTCAAGTCTTGAGATCTAATCGCTCCGGGTGGCCGCGGTAGCCAAGTGGTCTAGGCATCGGATCATGGCTAGCGTGTCATGAGTTCGATCCTAGTACCACTAAAGACCCGCCGTGTAGGGGAGTGATGCACGTTAAATCTGTCGAGAGCTCAAACGTCCTCCCATTGGTGTGTTGTGGTAGTTAGGAGAGGGGGTGCTATCTCAGGTGTCGTCCGCGTCACTTGACCATGGTTCAAAATTACGCGGACCGTCGCCAAAAGCCCTCATGTAGCTAAAACAGTGCGACGTTAATATTCACTCACTCACTCACTAATCGCTCCGAATATCTCGAGATGAGTCACTTTTCTCTTGTATATATATAAACAGACGGTAAAAGTGTAAAAAATTTCCACCGTGTGCAAAAATGAAATTGTATATAAAATAGTAAGGGTTATTTTCATTAAAAAGGCAACTTTTTCGGCTTTTTTATTGCCAATCCGAAGATCCCGCAATTTTCGTTGCTTATGCACATGCGTCGACAAAGCTATTTAAATATCAAAATAGATATAAAATTGAGAAATTTAGAAGGGATTTTTTAAAATTATATCAAAAAATAAAATTTCAATACTGTATATAAAATTGGTAAATCAAACACATCAAATAATAACAATTTCACTAAATTTCAGCTTGAAAAATTGGCTTAATACTCGTATAACTTTAGATATTCTTCCATTAATATTGGTCATCAAAACCTACTTTTGAACTACATTATTTTTTGCCGTCGTGGCAGTTTCTTATGAGAGAAAAAAATATTTCTCTTTAAAAGTCCTAATATGAATTTTAAATTCTTTAGAACGGATTGCTATCTGCTCTGCCAAATCTGATGCTTTCTACAGTTTCCATTTTTGCAAGCATATTAGCAGATCATTTACGAAAAAAAGGCATTCGTATATCGATGATTCGAAAAACTTTGAATACTATTGGTAAGTAATTAACATTATATGATTATAATGGATTAAAATGTTTCATTTTCACTTTTTAATTTAGAGCATATACAGTAGCATATCAGTACAACGGTCACAAACTTTCAGGTTAGATAAAGTAAACCTAGACCATGGGAAATCACATAGGAACGCTAGGTTGGAAACGCTTTCCTGTCGTGGCAGTGACGACAAAAAACGTAAGAAAGACACACACGAATAAGAGAAGAAAACATGTTTATTATCCTTTGAACAGCAGGAAAAAGTTTATCAAAAAGAACATTAAGGGACAATAGGTGTACAAGTTGCTAGTATGCAAGATGCACCAGACGGGGGGTTATATGAGGAACCCCAACATGACTGGCGATAGCCCACAAACTGCTACCGGGATTGTTCTGTACCATATCCAGCACAGCCCCTCGTCGTTTGGCATTCTTACTTTTTGCTCACATTCCTGTCTGTCCACGATGAAGGATTCATTGTCTGACAATCTCTGGTGCAAGCGTGCAGAAAAGGCATGGCTGGGAGTTTTGTCTCTTGGGGTAACTTTAAGACTTCAATCACAAGCTGGATCGTCTATTGCAATCATCGGACCTGTAAGCTGGATGCACATCAGCGAGCTCAGCGTTCGTGCAACGTTCCATCTTACTACTTTATCCGCTGGTGAAATGAAGCTTCATAGCAAGCGTGGCAGCAAAATCCGCTTGTGTTCATGTACCGCCATCTGATGCTTTGGTTTACGTTGTGTTATCTATCACGTACTCCAAACAAAGCTTCCTAGCATTTTTGATATGCTGAGAATAATAAAAAAGTTTTCTCCTCTTTTTCATGTCCTGTCTTTCTTGAATTTTGTGTCGTCACAACCGCACCTAGAAAGCGTTTCCAATCATGCATTATTATGTGATTTCTCCTTTTCCTCATGCACACGCGTGTGTGGGCTCTTTGATACCATATTTGTCTTGTTTTCCCTACAACTTGTGGCTCTTCTCTCAAAAGGTTTGCCAACCACTGTCTTAAGGTATCACTAAGATGACTACTTTCGAAATAGTGATCATGAAAAATCGTATAAAGGAGTAATTTTTTGATACTTAGTTTAACTTGAATTATAACATACACATGAAATTGTTTTAAGAATTTCATTGTAATAAAAAATTATTTAAATGCAATTGTTTAACAGAAAAAGGAAGAAAGAATGACGTATTTTCGAAACATTCATCTTTTATTAAAAAAAATGTTTCCATAATAATAATAATAATATTGTGTCTATTTAGCTACGAGTATATTCGCTAAATTCATACAAAGGGGTTGAACCAAGATTTTTGAAAAATTCTCTTCATTTTCAAAGTTACGATCAATGGAAATAATAACCGGTTTTTTTTTGTCAAAATTTCTCTGTTCTGATGTAGTGAATAAACCCACACTTCTAAATTACATATTCAAAAAATCCTAGCTCAGTCCGTGTACATAAGTCCTAGCTATTTGTATATAGGGTAAAATATATTATTATTAAAGAAGTATTTTTCAAAAAAGAACAATGTGATTAGCATATTTTACTCTTCCTTCATTTTTTGCCAAATAAATAGAGTTTAAATAATTATTTCTTGTAATAATATTTTTAAAACAGTTTAATATGTATATTCCTATTCAACTGACACTAAATATAAAAAAAAATGCGTTTATACGATTTTTAAAAATCACGGTTCAGAACGTAGTCAGGGGTTTCAAAACTATATGCATTTATTTTAGATTTAACTCATTAATATATGTTTTCATACATTAACTAACAATTAATATGGAACCTTTACTCGAATCATGCTCAAACATATTTAAATCAGATAATAATCTCAAATTATTTTTCATGATTTAGGCTTCATCGGACCAGCCATTTGTTTAGCAATCGTTGCATTTGTTGGATGCAAGCCAGTGGTGATTGTTGCATTACTGTGCTTGGCCCTAGGTCTTAACGGATTTGCATTTTCTGGATTCATTGCTACTCATGTCGATATGAGCCCTGATTTTGCAGGTAAGTTTTATCGTATATGTATCACTTTTTAATGTAAGCTTTCTACTGTGTGCTTTGGGTCGTTTTTTTAAAACATTTTCTAATAATATAAGTTATATAAGGGATGTTCAAATGAAAGAGATTTGAGGTCTGTATCCATGAGATACGTAGGGACAAAAATGAGATAAATACATAAATAAAAATAACAATATTTAATGACTGAAATGCAAGCAAAGTTTTTTAAAAGAAATCACTCATTGCGCTCAGGCAGGCGTTATATTGATTAAGATGGTAACGAATTTCGTCCTCGAAAAACGATATCGGTTGATCTTGGAACCAGTTCAGAATTCCAGTACTAAGGGTCCTTGCATGTCAAAAAATGTCGTCAACATCATCTACCGGTCTGACTGCTGAGCTTTGAATTTTTTTTTTTTTGTCCTGGGTAAGTCAGGATATTTTCATTGCATTCTGAGGGACTTCCATTCCGGTTGGAAGTGGTGTGTGACACCAGGTTTTCTCCTCTGCCACTATGTGCTGCAAAAAGTCGTCTCCGTCATCCCTGTAGCGCAACAAATGCTGTAAATTCCAGCCCATTCACAGTTTTCTTGTGGTGTTCAGACAGCAACCAATTGGCAACAAACTTTTCGATATTTCATAATGTTGGTGACAATATTGTGAATAGTACTGATGGAAACGTTGAACTCTCATTTCGACGTCACGAATGTTTCGACGTTGATTTTCCTTGATTGCAGTGTCAATCTCCATAGTTAAATTCTCTGTCACAACTTTGTGCGCCTGACCACGCCGCGACAAATCCCTTGTCTAATGTAGACCGTCGCAATGCATTCTCGTCCACCTTATCACCTTAGGCTTCGACACACACGTGCTTCTGAACACAGCCAGCATTCTGCAATGAATATCCACCGCCTTATACCCTTTCAGTTTTAAAAACTTTACTACAGCTATCTGATCTGTTTTGGACGCAGTTGCATCCACACCAGCCATTTTAAATGTCTCGGCTCCATTTAAGCGAGCCCAAGACACACGCATTTTCAAAGTCTTAAAATAGCACCTGGTGGCTACCAACCTAAGAAATTAGTCATTACTTGGATCCTAAGCTCCCAGGGTCCCAACAACAATATAGAGATAGTTTTTGATAGAAGTAACAAGGTCCAGGCAAAGTACAGAAGATCTAACTGCCTGATTTTAGGAGAACACAGTCTCTTTATATAAGACAGTAGGAGACACAATGGTTCGAGACGTGTGGCAGGGTTTCTGCCTATTGTCCACACCTCCTACACTTTCTTTGCTCTGTGAATATCTAAGGTTTAAGTCATTGAGGAAAGTAAGATTCAACTGAGCGTTATAGATGAACCTCCAGCCAACGAATCTTCTGTAGGTCCCCTCGGCCTAAAAGTGGTTACTTTCAGAAGGAGACACATTCCATAGTTTTTCCTTGCGATAGTTGGGCAAGCAAAATCTCTCCTCTTCTCTTAGCTTGTAGTTTTCGAGTAACTTAGTTTCTGAAAGTGGCAGTTAGTGCGTGCTCCCTTCAAACAAGACAGTTGGGACGCTATCCTCTGAAGTAACACGTGATTTGTTGTCTTTCAAATGCCATTCTTGCAAGCGTCCAAGTATTGGACAGCGCATTGGTCGAAGTCACAAATTCGTCATCCATAGCTCTACTCAGATGGCTGATCATGTCACCATTTGTGGGAACTTTCCGAATCCTGTGATGGACCGTTCCGACAAACTGACCTAGAGCACTCACTGATTGCCACGTCTTCATCCTTTGAAGTCAGCAATTTGAATGCTGTGTCCACCAGATAGAAATCTGAGTCAGCAGCCACCGACAGGATACCGCATACGCCGAGCTTTCTGTCTGCCTTAATGTAATGATTGGAGGCATTAAAAGGTAGGTATAGGATGTACTTCACCTCCTTGGTCACCGCGTTGTCCCCTCTTCTCCATCCCGTATTCTTCAGCTGGGCCATGCCCCTCGAGAAGCATAGAGACGGAAAGAAGAATGTCCTGATGGTGTCAAGTTTTTGCCACGATGCCAAGTGGGAAATGGAGATTTTTTGTAGTAGGGCACGGGCTTCGTTCACATGGCTGAAGTGCTTGAGAAGAAATAAGCCCGCCGGCTTGCCCAGGTATGAGTAAAATTCCCCAACCTCTAGCGACCTCAGCTCATGTCCGTCAATGTAGAAGGGAGTTAGCTTCGCTCCTGTTGGAGCTCTTCCCGACAGATTGTCTCACTCCCCGAAGTGCAGAGTTTCTCACCATCAGAGTGATTTGAGTTGGGGTTTCAGTGGTGATTTGCAATAGTTCCTTCAACTCTTCCTGTGAGTTTGTCAAGAGCAACAAGTCATCTGCAAAGGCGAGAATAGCTTTGCTCTCCCTTCCTTCCTCGACCGCTAAAAGTACCTGATTAATTACAATACTGAACCGGAGCCTGCTTAGGGAGCTGCCTTGCTTGACTCCTCTCCGAAGGGCAATTGGCCCAGTGAAACCCTTGTTTACAAACACTCTGATGGAAGAGTTGCGGTATCTTCTAATAAGCGTAACAAACTCAATTTAGATACAATTAAGTCCCAAAAACTTCGCACTCAATAACCCGTCAATCCAGATAATTCAGCTACACCCTTGCATGTAGAAAAAACCCCTCATGCAAACCCATTCAAGGTCCTGCATAAAAAAATCCAATACGGAAGACAACAGGAGATTACGCATTTCTTTATTAAAAAAAGTAGCCAGTTTTTCCAAAGTCAACTATTTAATTTGCGTCGTAGACAACTTTATGCTTTCTGAGGTGTGTCTGATAGGGTAAATTACTACTACGTATTCATTCATTTTCATTTTCATGTTGTAAATGTTCTATGCCTTCACAAAGTATGCACTTTTCCTATGTTTAAGAGTATTTTCTGTTGTACTCTCAAGCAAACAATACTTACGAATGCATTACAGTATTTTCTGGAGAAACATTTATACTTATTCTTTATTAATCCTATTCTCGATAACCCGGTATTTTCACAAACTTGATCACCTTTCGGTCCATTTTGGCCAAGTTTTTGAACACTACTGTACTAAATATATCAATAGAATTGACTTTTACAATTTACGCCATAACATGCACATAAAAGCATCATTCAATAAGGCAATTCCGATGTAATTCATTTGAAAATACTGTGTGTAACACTAGCAATTTACTTCATTTTTCACCATAATTTTCTTTTTTTTTAGGAACATTGTACGGATTCACAAACTTTTTTGCCAATTGCAATGGTTTTATAGTTCCTGCCTTCGTTGGATGGATTATTCACGACGGGGTAATTGTTTAAATTTTATTCACAAATTCTTAATTAATTAAAAACGGTAATTTCTGAACACAACAGTAAAATCTCTTTAAATAATATTGTCGTGAAGATTGAAACAATCACACGGTTAGACTTAACACGTATTTATTAGAACAGAGAACTCCCTCAACTGGAGGGTCAAAACTTTTTAAAAACGCTGGAGGAATATTCGAGAAAAAACTGGGCTTACGCGCGCACGCGCCCGCTGCATCTAATTTACATACGAGAGTAAAGTAAAGAGAATTCTAGAATCAGCCAGATTCCAGAGAAAAAATAATAAGTAATACTTTTAAATTAAAACTCCAGTCTTTGGTTATGAAAACGCACTGGCTCGAATTTGAATCAGCGATCCACGTGTCTTCAGTCCAGTGCCCTAACGACTGAGCTACAGTGAATGTGATTGCACTTCTTCCTTTATACAGCAATATTACCACATTTAATATTAAAATTAAATCATAATTACTGGTTTGATAAAGTTAATCATAATTTAAGTTTATATATAATGCTCTCTCTTAGTAGAGATAACTGCTTCTGTGACTAATAAAATATAGAATTTGTAGGAAAAACTCCATGTTTGAATTTTGTCTAGGAGTCTGTAGTATAAAAAAATTGAATATTCTAAATCTTGTACTGTGTTCGTAGAATAAAAAAAATGTATAGCTGAAAGTTATAGTTAAGATTTTTTTATTTATATCTAAAGAATCTCATTTAATATTGCAAGCACAAATTGTTTCATTGTGTGTGTGTTTTATATATTTATTTAATAGTGTAATATTTATTACCGAAATTTGATTTATAAAAATACAAGGGATGGGATCATAGTTTATTAATGACTAATTTAAAAAAACTAAGAGGCTAAATGTTCAACTATCTCATAATTCAAACAGCTGTAGAGTTTTTACCTTAATTAACTTTCTTTTATTTCAGCAAACTGTGAAGAATTGGGCGATAGTTTTGTAACTTCATCTGTAGTATTCGTTATCACGAGCATGATTTATAATATCTTCGCTTCGGCCGGAATTACAGCCATGGGGCATTCATCAAGATGAGGAAATCGAACAAAAAGAAGATGAATTGGCAAAAATGATCCGTACACAGATACATCAAAGTTGTAGTCATTATTTATTTAAACTTTTTGTGCTATGGGTAAAGAGCGAGTGAATTATTGTATCATCTTCATAAAGATATAAAAGAAAATGTTCCATATGTTAAGCAGAAAACAGAAAAAATTAAAGAGATAAAGCAGAAATAAAAAAAACAAATAAAAGGATTCAAGAAATAAACATAGAATGCTGTTTTAATTCACACTTTAGGAAAACTTTTCCAGTGGCTATTTTATTATTTTTTTCCTTATTATTTTATAACTATTTAAAAACTGTGATTTAATTTCGGTATGCTATT
>BMAO01012979.1:0-19101 GCA_019973975.1 Trichonephila clavata
AAAAAGCCCAGATTACGTTGAAGACGATGTTAAAAAGATGCTTGATAGCATAGTGGAGGAACGTACAAATATGAGAGAAGAGAAAGGGCTGAGGAGGGAGAGGGCTGAGGAGAGAGGATATGAAAGGATGAGAGAGAAAGACGAGAGTACGAATTAAGAGAAGTTGCGAATACAAGCGCAACAGACTGCCGGTATGCCGAATACACCGAAAACGTTCAAGCATCGAATAAACTGTTTCACGAAACTTTTCATAAGTTTAATATGAAGGAAGATATTGGTTTGAATCTTACCTTATTTGAGCGTCATGCAGAACTAACTTTCTTACCGAAAAAAGATTGGGTTCAAAACTTATAGGTTTAATACCCGTCGAAATTGCCCATCTGATCGCAAGAGAACCAACTGATAAGTGTAACGATTACGATCATGTAAAGGATTGCTCTTACAAAGATTTAAATTATCTCCGGAAAAATTTCGTCAGTTATTTTTGTTTCACCAAAAGTCCGATGAACGAACATGGCAAGATTTTCAACACGAATTACAGACGTATTTTGATGGATGGACTTTGGGCTTAAAGTTAACACCTACGACCAATTACGAGAATTAATCATAGCCGATCAAATGAAGAAGAGGGCGCCGTATGATTTACAGGACACTTTTTGGACGAATGGTCTACTATTAACTCATCTATTGAGCTAGCGAAAGAATTTGAAGATTATGAGGACGTCCTAAGAACTATAGGGCCAAAGCAGTTAAACTCATTTGCTAAGAGATCGAACAATAAACGATAATTGTTCTCGAAGACAAGAACGTTTTCACTTGGAAATAATTGGAATGATAGAAAATGCTTTCAATCGACGAGAACTTACGATAAAAGATTAAACAGGTAACATGTAAGCTACTGCAGGGACCAGGTCACTATGCCGTAGATTGTACAAAGCGCAACAAGGATACGAAAATTAATAAATCTTCAAGCTCTCCGGTCCAGATCTGTTCTCGAATTCAGCAAGACAGAATTAAGACCAGGAAAATAACCATCGGAAACAAGACTTTTGAGGCTCTAATCGACACTGGAAGCTCAGTTTCGCTCATTCGTGAAGATGTAAGCAAAGGAAATCATCGAGCAATCGAAGCTCTCGAAGGACATTGTCGGTTATCTGGATTGGGAAAGTACGAAGTCAAAACAAAAGGATCGTTCCAACGAGAAATCGAATTGGATGCAGAGAAATATTCCGTAATATGGCATGTCGTGCCTGCGGTGCATTTGGAGTTCCAGGCAGTGATAGGATCGGACATTTTGGAACAAGCTTTTGTTGGCTTTGATAAAAAAGGTGTTTATTTCCGTAAACACGAAGAGAAGGTGTGGTTTGTGAATACACAGGTTTATGAGACAAGAACTGAAGACGAAATCGAAGTTAAACATGTTATCAATCCTCGAATAAGAAAGGAACTCTCTGAACTAATCAACAACTATACACCTAAGAAGACCGAAACGACAAATGTATCCATGAGAATTATCCTAAAGGATGATATACCAGTTTACCAAACAGCACGCCGTTTGTCGTTTCTGGAGAATCAGACCGTCAACAAGCAGATCGACCAATGGTTGGACAAGGGAATCGTGAGACCAAGCTCTTCTGAATATGCAAGTCCAATCGTGTTAGTCAAGAAGAAAGACGGTACCGACAGACTATGAATTGACTATAGGAAACTGAACCGAAAACTAGTCAAAGATCGCTATTCCTTGCCACTGATAGAGGACGTGTTGGATAGGCTGCAAGACGCCAAAGTGTATTCCACGTTAGACTTGAAAAATGGGTTTTTTCATGTCGACGTAAACGAGGATTGCAAGCATTCCACCTCCTTTGTTGTACCAGATGGGCAGTTCGAATTTAATAAGGTACCTTTTGGTCTCAGTACAAGCCCAAGCGTATTCCAAAGATATGTGTACAGCATTTTTAGGGAACTCATGCGAAAAGGCATCGTAATAATTCATTTTGACGATTTGATCGTTCCAGCTAAAGATGAGAAAGAAGGTTTGGAAAAACTAAAGAAGGTGTTTGAGATCGCATCCAGATATGGGTTGGAGATCAAGTTTGAAAAATGTCAGTTTTTAAAACGAAAGGTGGAATTTTTGGGTCACGTTGTCGAAAATGGAACGGTGCGCCCTTCAATTGCAAAAACGATAGCTGTCAAGAGGTTTCCTGTACCAACGACTGTCAAACAAGTCCAAAGCTTTTTAGGACTCACTGGCTATTTTAGAAAATTTATTCCGTCATACTCTAAAATAGCAAAACCTTTGAGTGATCTAATTAGAAACGACAATCGATTTGTCTTTGAACGACTTCAAATAGAAGCATTTGAAAAGCTCAAACAATTATTGACTGAAAGTCCAGTATTAAGTATTTTCCAGCAGGGAAAAACAACCGAATTGCACACGGATGCAAGTCAACAAGGCTACGGAGCCGTCTTACTCCAAGAGGCAGAAGATGGAAAATTGCATCCAGTTCAATACATGTCTAAGAAAACTACTCCGGCAGAGGAGAAGTATAGCAGCTATGAACTTGAAGTTCTTGCTGTTGTCAACGCTTTAAAGAAATTTCGTACCTACCTTATGGGAAATCATTTCAAAGTCATAAGGGATTGCTCAGCGTTTCAAATGACTATGGACAAAAAGGATTTGGTTACTCGTATAGCGCGATGGTCATTATTGCTGGAAGAGTTTGATTATGAAATTGTGCATCGTTCCGGCCAGAGAATGCAACATGTGGATGCCCTTAGTAGATATCCAGTCGCAATAATTACTAACGATACTCTAACCGCAAGATTAAAAAGAGCACAACAAGAGGATGAATACACTCAGAGTCTAAGGTCACTGATTGAAACAAAAAGCAATTCAGACTTTTTCGATAAAAACGAAATACTTTACAAATATGTTGAGTGTCGTGAATTGATAGTTGTACCAAGAAATATGCAAACTGAGATAATTAAGTTAGCACATGAGAAGGGATATTTCTCCGTTGCCAAGACAGAAGGAGTTGTGAAACAAGAATTTTTCATTCCCAATTTGAGCAAGCAGGTGCAAAATGTAATTGTTAATTGTGTGCCATGTATTTTGACCAAAAAAAAGAGTGGAAAAAACGATGGATTCCTCAACCCCATTCCTAAAGAGGATGTGCCATTAAGTACTTATCACGTCGATTTTATCGGACCTTTGCCTTCTACTAACAAGAAATATCAGCATATTCTCACAATAGTGTATGCTTTTACAAAATTTACCTGGCTTTATCCCGTCAGATATACTTCCGCAGAAGATGCTTTGGATAAATTAAAATTGCAACAAAAGACTTTTGGTAATCCCAAGAGAATAATAACAGACAGAGGTTCTGCTTTTACTTCTGGAGCTTTTGGAGATTATTGTACTAATGAAAACATTCAACATTTGCAAATCGCCACCGGAGTGCCCAGAGGGAATGGCCAAGTCGAGAGAATACAACGAACTATTATTCCCGTTGTGACCAAGCTGTCAATTGAGGAGTCTACCAAGTGGTTCGAGTTCGTAGACCAACTTCAAAGAATTTTAAATAGTACATTTAATCGTAGTACTAAGTGGTCTCCATTTGAATTATTAATTGGCGTCACCATGAGAAACAAGGGAGACCTTCGCCTGAGAGAGTTACTGATGGACGAAATGATGGAGGAATTTCAAGAACAGAGGAACCAATTACGACAAGATGCAAAGAAAAATATCCAGAAGATACAGGCAGAGAATATAAGAACCTATGACAGGAAGCGCAGGAAGGCCCCTAACTACCAGATGGGTGACTTGGTGGTCATTCAGAGAACACAATTTGGGACAGGTTTGAAACTAAGACCTAAGTTTTTGGGACCATATAGAATAGTTAAAGTAAAACCTAGAGATAGATATGATTTAGAGAAAGTGGGTGATCATGAGGGACCTAAGATAACAAATTCATCTGCTGATTTAATGAAATTTTACTCACCATGATGATGTATTTTAATAAAAAGCGTTTTCTATTCTTTTTAAAAGAACATAATGTGTATTAATGTGTTTTGCTTTCTTTGCTATTAATATTTCATTTTTTAGAATTGTATCCTTATTTTTCAAATTTGAATGTCTATATTGGAATTTTTATCTCCGATTAATATTAATTTTGCAGAGGCCTATATTTAATTGTATTGTATGTAAAATCACTGAGGTCAGTGATTCCCAGGATGGCCGAACTTGTAGGAAAGGAGTGCAGGTTTTCTTTTACTTCTTTTGATTTTTATTGTAAGAGATGGCACCACTAATCGAAACCACGTGAGTTTTAGCTGCGCGATACGATGAGATCATGTATTTATAAAGGTGGCAGAAAGAAGAAACTGGGAGTTGCACCAAAGCTTGAACGAAGGCAGGTCAGAGTAAATCGCTCTCTCCGTTGTTTTGAGAAAGAGTACGTGTTTTCGGAATTAGTATGGTGTTATCTCGAATAATTTAAAACCCCTTGTAAATAGTTAATGTTTTAGTTGTGTTATTAATAAATTAAGTTATTTTAACTCTGCGTTCTTATTTTAACATTAAAATCGAACCTTCCCCTAGACGCCGTCCCACATATAATACTTTCATTTTTTAAAATTATCTATCTTTTTAAAATAGATTTTGTTATCAAAAACCTTTTTTTTTTCAACTAAAAAGGGGAAGTGGTAAAATTCTTTAATTTGCTTATTTTCACATTCTTTCAATTGAAGTTTTTTTTTCAACTTCTACATTTCAGACATACACAAAAATGATATATCAATCGAAATATAATAATGCAAAATATAAGATTAGATAAAAAAAAAATTTAAAAATAATAGTTCGGTCACTTTTGGTGTACCAAGTTAAATAGTTTTATTAATTAAAATGCGGGAAAAATCTTCGCAATATAAGATTCAAATCTATCTATCCATAGACCGAATATATCTATGTATACAGATTGACCGAAAAGGCAGGAATGAGTAAGTACTATGTACGGTATAATTTATGTGCATGGACATTTTATAGTATGAACGGTTAAGTAATAATGCTTTTAAAAAAATGAACTGGAAATTTTTGAAGCAATATTTTTCTTTTAAATTTGTATTTCGAATATCAAAAACCTGACTATATCATTTGTATAGACGCTCTTTCCACCATATTTGGATTCTTTTAAGTGTATTTCTTCTTCTAACAATATAATCTTCGAGATCCAAAAGCAACTTAATTGTCTAAAAGATAAAAACCTCTCAATTGATTTTGCATTTCTTCGAGGACACAAGGGTGTTTTTGGAAATGAACGAGCCGTTTGGTTTGCAAAGGCTGCAACCAGGCGCAAAATTGACACATTGTCCTTAGTATTCATAAATCATTTTACAAGAGTATGCAAGAAATAATTGTGAAATCTTGGAACCAAGAATATCTCATTTCAAATACAGGAAACTTAACAAAGAATTTTTTCCAACCATTAATAAGAGACTGTTCTGCCTTCATTTTTATATTTATTACAAAATAACTCAATTTCTAACTGGTTATGGCAACTTTAAAAGCCACTTGAACAAATTTAACTTAGATCCTTTATCTTCCTGTGATTGTGATATTGGTGGCGAGGAAAATGTAGAACATGTGCTCATTCCGTGTTCCAACTTTGAAAGAGAACGAAACATCCTAAGACTTCAAAGTCTTCCCTAAGTCTTTCAAAGACTTAATATAAATTGGCTTCCTAATCTTCAGCAACTTTTTTCCTCCAAAAGTGCTTTTAAAATGTTCTGTGAATTTGTTGTTGCTTATGCTACCTGATCGACAGTAACATCAGATCAAGGTCCACGCAGTTCATCGTGGCTAAGGGCTAGAGTTTTACGCCTGTCGTTATCCTAAGTTTTGAGCCACAATGAAGGTGACAGTACGATTTGGCTTGATACAACGAGATAGATGGCGACACCATTCGGACCCACTGATTTAACGAGCACGTAATCTACGGACATTTGGTGGCATCGGGCATTGAACTCAGGCTTTCCGGTCAGGAGTCAGATGCTCTAACCCACGGTCCTGGAATTTGTTGTAAATATATGCAATCCTTCATAACCTCAAAGGATTTTTTCCTTCATTCATTTTTAATGTGTGATTAATACTTCTGTAAGCTCCGTGTGATATATGTGGTGCACGAGGATTTTATAATTTTTTTTCAATAAAAAAATAAGTCAAACTCGTTTCATCTTGTTTCTTGCTAGTTCTCAAAGCGTTTGAAACTAACCTCTAAGTAAACTATTTTATAGATCGTTTGATTAATTTGAGAACTGTACCTCGTGAGGAAAGTATGATATGTCAACACAGATTGGGATTTCTATTGAAAGTAAACAGAAGCAGGGAATAAAATTTTAGAGGATTTTGGGACTGTGATAGTAAGGAAATATTTTTGCAGTAGGTTATGGTTGAATTTGATAATTTGAATAAGAGATGAAGCTTAATGTGTCTAGTTTTTGAACTTATTCTAGAGTTGAAACCTGCCTGGCTATGTAATTCCAATCTTATAAATTTATGTAAATTTTTATTTTTACCGCTTAAAATTTGAGCTTTATTTCACTTTCAATCCTTATTTTCCATAAGACATTCAATTAAAAAAATTATTGAGCTTTATATGCTTTCTGATCCAAAAAGTATTAATACTAAAGGCTTGCTTATAGCTCGGTATTTTGTTTCAATTTTCTCAAAAAATAGTATTTTTAACTTAAATCTCATATTGTATATTTTTTTATCGTTTTTCTGTTAGAAAATATAATAAATAATATAAAATTAGTGATGAATAATTCAAATAATATATTAAAAATAAATTAATTTAGGTCTGAATTTCTCATTTAAAATTTTAAGACATGTTTACCTATAAGCAATATATCAGAATTTATCAAGACTAAAACTCCATTATATGTGAAATAATCCCAGTACATCTCCTGTTTTATGTTAGTGGAAAGGCAGACCTCATTCAACTATTATGAGTTACGTATTTAGTTTAAATTTCAACCATGGTATTCACGCATTCCAAAGTTGATTGTGCTTTAAACTCTAGACCCTCCTTCCAAAACGTAATATGAGACAGGTATGTTGATGAATTTTCTCTATGGATATTAGAATCTATGAATTCACTCGAGATTCTACATGAATACTATTCTTTATGTAATACTCTCAGTGTCAAAGCTGATAGAAAAGTAAAAGTTTAAAAGAAATTTGGTGTTTCATTTTATTCATATCTTGAAAAAAAGTTTTGTACATCTAAAACAATGATTCCCAAGGTGGTCTATATAGACCCCCAGGGGTCTATGTCGACCTCCAGGGGGTCTATGTCAGCCTAAAATTAATTTGGGGGTCCATGAGGTGTAATTGGGGTCTATGTGATACAGGCTCTCATTAAACTAGATCGTGACTTTAATTTTAAAAGAAAATTTATAATAAAGTGAAAACAAAATTTTACCTACGTAACAGCTTTATTTACTAAATTTAATCAGGTTAATTTGCATTTAAACGTTTTAACCTACGTTCAACATTTAAATACCTTTTATTCAGATTTTGAAACCAGGTTTGAGAATGATTTGACTATGGCAATACCACAGTAGGCAATGAATTCATATGGTCATATTGAAAAAAAATGTCACATTACAATAGGAACTAATAAGCACTAACGAAGACCTTAAAGTTTAGAAATGGATGACAGCAATTTTGGCGTTAAAAAGTCAAACCTGTTATATGTCCCGAGTTATAGAATATCGTGAGGAAGTTTTTCATTGCTTTTCCTACTGTGAAGGAGTTTCAGTGCAGTTGCCAATCTCGAAAAGAAAAGAAAGAAAGAAATTGGACACTACTAACAGAGGAGATTTAAAATTAAACCAGACAAGACTGATACCAAATGCTGAAAAATTGATATTGTAGTGCTAGAGATTCATCCTTCCCATTAAAATAATTAGTTTGTTGTTTAGTTAGTTTATTCAACAGTTCTATTTATTGTGACATATGCTTTTTATATTTTAAAAACTATATTTCATTACAGTCAGAAATTTAATTCTTTTAGAGTAGGAGTAGTAGTATCAGCTGTTAAAAAATGAATTTAAGTTGATAAATTTGCAAAAATTCAATATTGATTAAACAGGGGTCTACCCCAAACAGAAAAACATGGAAAGGGGTCTACGAGAGAAAAAGTTTGGAAACCTCTGATCTAAAATATAATATTGCAATTATTTTTTTGGACAATAAAATAAAATATATTGTGGCTCATTACCAACTCATTAATGTATTAGAATCAAGTAATGAAACTAAGCATCTTCAGGCAAAGTGAATTTTTTCAATTGGTTTTAAATTGCTGTATTTTTTTGTGAAACAAGTATTAAAAAATAAATTTTAAAAATACTGAAAGCTAAACTAAGAATTAGAGAAAAATAATGTATTTTTGTCCGAAAAATCAAGAATAATTTCTGAGTAATAAGTTGTTTTTTAAACTCTAGATTATTTTTGATGTTTGAATAAAATTTTCTATTAGTTCCATTGCAAATTTTCGTATTCTTACCTTTTAATTTTTTCTGTGAAATAAAATAATATAGAACTACATGTTTTCATTGATATCATTATTATGCATTTTTTACCAATGTTTATTTATTAATATAACTTTTGATTAATCGCAGTTCTATCTCATACCACAAAAAATTATTATACAACAAATGTATTTAATCGAGAATATAACATATATATATATATATATATATATATTAAATGACATTGTGAAAACGCCATGGTAAGAAAGATTAAAAGAAAGAAAATAAATCCATCAAATACAGAGACAAAAACGGAATATAATTCGGGCTTATTTTTGAATGTTACCCTAAACACCGAACAAGAATCCGCAGCTTAGTAAGTTGTGGGATTACAGTGGACGGAAATACATGTAACAACATGTCAATGTACCCAGTCAATGAAAACAGGATGGGATCATAAGATTGCTTTTCAATCTCTGCCACCGTTTACTAAAACTCATTTTCAGAAATAATGGAGTAATACATGCAGGTAACTCGTAAAAATGTCCAAGACGTGTTGAGTTGCACATATATCAAGAGTACATGGAAGTCAGGGTTTTTTATGTACATCACGCAGAACACTTTGATTGTTGACTGCAGTAAGTTCCCGGTATGACCTGAAAGCTAAAGAGAATTGAAACCCCCAAGTCATGAAATGTATTATAATCTCCTCCTATATTATCACTGTAAATTACCCATGTTTCCATGTACATATATATATATATATATATATATATATATATATATATATTGGTTTTAACTACAGAGTTGTAAAGGGGGAAGGTTGGCGCCTTCAAACTAGCTTAACCCAACTTATTCGGTCCTAAGTTCGGAATTGCTTTTTGACTCGCTAGGTTCTTATTTGTATTTAATTTTTATATCTTTTTATAGATTCGATCTTCATATTTTTCTTTTTTATCTTTATTACGTTATTTCTTGTTATGCTCTTTATTTTCAGTTTTTTTTTTTTTTTATATATTAAAAATTACTTCCATATATATATATATTAGAACTAATTTAGTCAAAAAAAAGTGCAGTGATTTAATTTTAAAAAGACGCATGCCCGATACATTTATTTTTCTTTAATTTAATAAAAAATTTTATTGTATCCCTCAACCAAGAGTTTATTGTAGCGTATATTATATGCAGACATACAACCAACAAGTAATAAAAAAATATATAAATCAATTCTTACTTAGATCAGCAACAAAATTATTTTAGTTACTTTTTATTAAATAGTTACTATATTAATATAAATATGTACATACATATAACAGAATCACACTATAAGTGGTAATTAATTTTTATTAATTAACATTAAAATATCGCATTCTCATATAAAACAATTGTGTGTATAAAATTTCAGTTCAACTGTTCAGCTTTGAAACGTCAGAAGAAAAAAAAAATATCTTTAAGATTTGACCCAAGTCGTTTAAAATGAAGTCAACTGGTTGTATCTGTAATTATTTAAGTAATTAATTTCAGTCAATTAGTTTTAATTAACTATAATTAAATTATCGTATTGTTACCCAAAACAATAGAGTATAAAGAATTTTAGCTCAAAGCAGCGCCAGAAAAATGTGAGGAAATATCCTTTTCAAGTTTTGACACAAGGCGCCAAAATGACGGCTAAGTCGCCAAAAAGTGATACCAACGTAGCTGTGTTTCTAATTCTTTGAAAAATTAGCTTTAATATATAAATTTTTATTAATTATAGAAATTAATGTATTGTCATCCAAAATAAGCGTGTATATAAAGTTTCAGCTGAAGTGAGTGCTTTAAAATGCATTTTATAAGTTATTGAAAATTTGAACAAGATAAATATAGTTAGAGTGTGAGATAATGTTAGGAATTTCAAAACTGAGTATCATATATTATTTTGATGTGTTAATGTGTAAGAAAACTTCTTGTGGTGCGGCAATGTCTTGTACCAAATTATATGGCATTGCTATAGTAACCAAAATTATAAAAGGAAAGTAAAAAAAAAAAAAATGGCAGTTATAGAGACTGCGGATAGAAGTAAAAACTTAGAACTTTTAGTATTAAAATTTGAAATTTCATAATGTTTGAATTAAAATTATCAACAGCAATCTGGTTTTCACACCTTTTGACACTCCGAGCAACAATTATATGCATGTTCTTTATTATTCAAATATATTACGCACTGTACAGATCATGATAAAATATAAATAAAATTCGATTGGATTAACAATAAAAATACAATCATATTAATTATGGATAGTATTTGCATTTACTTAAATTCCAAAAAACTTGATTTTCAACATTATTTTAATTGTTTGCATCATCGTCATGATTAATTTCAACAATACTTAAACTTTTTTTCTTTCAATTATTTCATTTTGTTCTAAAAAAGATACAATAGGCTTATGGTAACTAAAGTAAGAACGGAACATGTTTGATTCAAACTTATCCAAGTATCACGTAAAAACCGCATCAATCGTCGTTTTATATTTTTGTAGTACTGAGTTTTCGATCATTGGACATATTTAAATTAAGTGTTTCATTCAGAAATTCAATTAGTGGTAGATTTTTATCATCTGCAAAGTTAATATTGAAGTCTCCACTTAAAATCTCCGGTACATTATCATACTTTTCGCCAAATATTTTTTCGAATATTTCAGAACCTACTTTTGTATAAATCATCAAATTTTCGAATAAAAATTGTTGTATCTGTCTCATAGATTTTCCAGGCGAAATAGAAATGGCAACCACACATTAATATGTATTACCCATTCTAGGAATCGCAACGAGCAATGCACAGCATATACACTATGAACTGCTCACTAAATCCATTCAATTTCACTTATAAGATATACACAGCACTATACGTCAGCTGTATAGTTACAGATATATTGCTATAACCACGTCGGTGACGCGAATGCACGAGATTTCACCCATCCAAAAAGTGTCCAAGGCGAACAGCACACTTCGCATGTGCCAGTCAGAGCATGTCGGTGACGTGAACCCATAAGAATTTCCCCTGCCAAAAAGTGCCAAACGCCGCTAAAGAAGTTATCGCTTCATAAATTAACTTTTTATGAAAAATACAGTTAGTTACTTTAAATGTAGTTCCACTAATTTTAGAGCCACATAAATGTATGTAATGTTATAAAGTATTGATGAAAAAAATATTAAAAGTTCTAAAATAATAAAAACTAATTGTGAAAGTTTCCACAGATTTGTTCATATGGAAAGAAAATATAGTGAAATTGGTTATATATTATCTGTTAACATTAGACCTTATTGTGTAGAACTCTTGTTCGACTTGAATTGCAAGGCAATACCCAGTAACTGCGATAATAAATATTCCAGTAACATTAGTCACGAATAGTATCAGAACAAAGGACGAAGCGGAAGCTTTGGGGAGATCTCTTCCAGTTTCACTGTTCATCTCCTGTAATATTGAATAGATGAAAGCTGCTGTCTGACTATATATATATAAAAGGCTATTATATTCCATTGTGCAAACTATTCACGAACTAGAGTATATTCAATAAACATTGAAACTGGAATAAATATTTGCTAAATATAGCCTTATTTAAAGTGATTTGAATGAGAATTTAATTGACTTGGAAATAGAAATTGCTGAAAATGACATGGAAAATTCAAAAAGAAAGTTGATTTTAAATGTTTTGAAAAGTTTAATTAGTTACATTAGTAGATGTTTTCAATGCAGTTAAAACGAGCTTTTTTATATTATACAAAAACTAGTTTATTAATTACCGAAGACATTTTGTTTCTTATTTTAATTATTTTTAAATAATTAATTAAAATTTAATACTAATTTTTGAATAAAAAGACAACTACCGTAAAATTCGGCGTATAACGCGTGCCGGTGATTATAGTGTACCCATATTTTCAAGCTGCATATTTTAGTTTTTTGGTATATTCACCGTATAAGGCCCACCCTCTTTTATACGAAATAACCTGAGATGTTTTTGAGCAATGATGTTATGTTTTGAAGTCATTTGTTTAAGGTATTATCCCACGACTTTGAAAAAAAAGTTTACTTCTAGAACTATGACCCTGAAGTCCATTACATACGTCATTCCTTTAAATAAACTGTGTCAGATATACGTTGAATTCTAAATTTCTTAATGCTCATCTCTTTTTTTTATTTCTAAAGCTATTTTTTTATACCTGGCGTATAACGCGCATCTTTAAATGTCTCATTTGTTGTATTAAAAGTGTACGCCAGATTTTACGGTTCTTTAAAATGAATATAAAGATAGTTTAATGAATTTGACGCAAAATGAAGTATTTTAATTCCATAATTTGCTATAGTAATGTAAATATGCCTCATTAAGCATTCCATCAGTATACCTTGCTAAATTCTTGCTTTACTTTTAGAAATAAAGCGCTTGAGACATTTACGCTAGAATAGGAATCCTTATTTAAACATCAACTATTGTAAGGACTTAAAAAGTTTCTGCATTGCTGTCTGCCTCCTAATCTATAAAAATTAACTCATTATTTATGCAGGTTGATAATAAATATGAAATATATCCTTCAGACAAGACCCTTGAACTCCTGTTAGGAAATTATCCATCAATTCTGTCATATGGAAAATTGATTTACATCTTTCATCATACTTTAAAAATGTTATCATTAAGTAATTCAAATAATGAATAATGATATACTAGAAAAGTGGTAAAATATAGTTATGTTTACCATAAATTTCCAAAGAGCAGGTGGCGGTAATTTGTCAATAAGAATGATTTATAAAAATATAATGACGTTTCATCCGATTGTTGAAAACTCAGCTTACAGTTTATTTACAGTTATTCCGACATTAGGCACAGACATTTTATTAATGAGAGTTCGGTTATTGATATATGAGTATTATTCTTTTAAATATAGAAATAATGTCCCATCGAACGTTACTCTTCATTATGAATAATAAATGCAGTTATGAGGGATTGAATTCATCATTATTATATAACAACGTTTTGAAAATTTTACATTAACTTAGAATCATTTAAAACTCTTAGAAAAAAATATCATAATTTAGTAAAATAAAATTGCAAGTTAGATTAAATTTATTACCAACCTGCAATACATTTTTATTATGTTAGACCTGATTAGATTATATTGAATTTGGCAAAACACTCTTACATCATTTTTGGGCTTTTTATTTTGTATAGTTAATCATGAACTAAAGATAAAATAGGGTAAATTACGAATATATTAGGAATCGAAAAAAACACCTGTTTACAATCTACTTCCTATTTAAGATGTGCAACAAAATGCTTAAAACAAACAAGCGTCAGGCTAATTGTGTGCAAAAAAATTATGATTTCTAATATAAAAATCTCAGCATGCGATGCACTTTAAGTCAAAAATTAAGATAAATATTAATCAAAGTGGAAAACTCAACAAGCTAACTTCAACAAATAAATATAGAGGACTGCAAGAGCAATAACCCTTTTGTGCAAATGATAGTACATTCGCCATTGAAGTTTTTATACCACGGGGCAGTCACACAGTCATATCAGGGAAAAGTAAGATATAAATTAAATCACCATAGAGAATATTTGAAACAATTACCCTTAAACAAAATTCTCAGTTCCGATATATGGAGAGAATATTGACTGTTAAGAGAGGGTTGTAAGTGCACAAAAATTTCTTATACCTCTTGGGAATGTTAAAATTTCAAACATGTATTTTAAATGTACTGACCTGTAGCTCTAAAACCATATATATCATGGTACTTATTACCATTCAATTAAGGAAATATTCTAAAAAGGGCATTTTTTAAATGTTCAGAAAAAGGTTCAATTTAACCCTTTCGCGACGGATGTGTCCTATATGCACCAGTCGGCAGAACCAAATGAGATTCTCCAGTGCATCACCATCACCTAGCTTCTGTTAATTTTTGCGAAGGGATGCATATGATAAGCATTCATCTTTACAATGTTTTTCGTTCATCAGTAAGTCGTCCGGAAAAGTTTAAGATTGATATATATATATATATATATATATATATTCCTAAGTTATACCCTGATTAATATCTTACGGGAAAAAAGAAATCTATAGGAATAAGTAATGTCATTTCTCAATTACTTTTTATTCTTCTCTCTCCCTAAGTATATATTTGTTAACTAGAAGTTACACACCCACTTCTCTAGGTAATCCATAACGTTGTATGGATTTGTATTAGCTTATATACATATTGATATCTATGTCATTAAGCTTTTAATGGTATTAGAAAAATATTATAACTCTAAACTCATGAATTAAAAAAACGACAGGTGTTCTAAATATCAATATCTGAAAGGGAAGTAGAAATATTCTTATGCTCCCGTAACCCATTCCCCCATAATGTTTTTTTTGCCTCAAAACCCATTTTTAGAGGATTTCTACTGAACAAAATAAACACGCTTGACAAATTTAAAGTCTGAATCTAAAAGTTCAAAAACAGATTTTTTTTTTATCAAAACGCTTTATAATCTCCTTTGAGATTCCATTTCTGTGAGAACCATTCTAAGCACATTTAAATTCAACAGACGAAACATATATACCAATTATCATTACTGTCGGTTTAATAGTCCCAAAACAGGAAATTGGTTTTATGAATGTGCTCCAGTAATTTTTCGCTACCCCCTTTGGAGTCGAATTTCGTAGATTTCGTTTGCAGAGGATCTATATTGAAGAAAAGAAACACGTTTCTCAAATCTTAAGAAAGGACGTCTAACAGTTCAAAAACCGGACAACTTATCTATAATGCCCTCTTACCCTCCCCTCCCCCATTTTTGGGAGGCGATCTTATATGATTGGTTCTCTATGAAAGGGATATGCCATTTTCTAGTCGGTAGGTCTTATTGTTCCTAAGATATCGTGATGAGTGAATGAGTGAGTGAGGGAATAATTGAGTGCGTGAGTGAGTCGTTTTCTTCTTTATACATATAAAAACATACCGAGAGAGTGAGAAAGAGAAGAAAAAATATATTGTGATAAAATTATATATATATATATATATTAAAAATATAAATTTGTAACGATCATGTAATCCCTTAATCAGAATATTTTGTTCGTGTTTTCTTGAAGTTTGTCTTTTAATGTGTGTATACCTTCTTTTTTTTAAAATTACTTGAAAAACGGTTTTTTTCATAATATTCATTTTAACAATAAATGTACAATTTCCACCAAATAATATAGAATAATGCGATTACTTTTGAACAATTAAAGCCTAGTTTTTTTTTTTTTTCAAATACCTAGAATGAAAACGATTCTTTGAATCGGTTTTTTCAAAAGAAAAATAAAGAAGTAAAGTTTTAAATTCCTCTGAAAACTTCGAAATCCATCAGCACGTAATGAAATATTTAAAGCTACTTCTCTTTATAAAAGTCTTCAAAATTATCAAATTATTTTTAGCTTTATCATAATTCAAATACATTTTGTTTTTATAAGTGTTTTACACATTTTATTAAAAAAAAATATTTAAAGAAAATTATTCATAAAAAATTAAAACTTTTCTTTATTTAAAAAAAAAAAAAAATCTCTGTGATATATGGTTTGAAAAATCTAAAAGGACAAACTAATTTTTTTCCCTAATTTTTTTTTAACTTTCGGTAAAAGAAAGAAATTAAAAAGCCTTTTAATTGAAATACTTAATTTATGTTAAAACAATTTTATCTAATTAACATGGGTAATATAAAAAAGGGGGTCGATTTTACATAATATTCAAAGTACATATTTTCTTAAGTAAATACATTTTCCTTATTAACGGCTTTCATATGTAAATAAACTATTCTGAAAGAATTCAATAAAAGTTATGAAAAATATAAAAAATACAAGAAGAGAAAAATATCTGAATGAAATTAGAATCTCCAATCTATATATACATTTTTTTTTATTTCGTTGCATAAAAATTGATAAAACAAGGATGTATTTTGGAATAATTATAAGTTCTTTTTAGTATTTTTTAGCATCTCATTCATATTTTATTGATATATTTAACGAAAAAAAATATTTATCTCAATTGCATTCTCTAAAGGTACTTTATCAAAGTATTTTAAGGTATTAAATTTATTTTATAAATGAAATTGATTTTGAGTTTTTGAAAGTTTTGAGTTTATTCTCAAGTGTGTGTTAAATATATTTTTTTCTTAGGTTTCCTTAATTTGTCATTAAAATAAGAATAATTTCTTATGAAAAAAGAAAAAAAAACTTTATGTGTAAAGGAAACTTGTTTCCCTTTTTGGAAGAATATAAATTAAACCAAAAGAAAGATTAACTTCTGAATAATACTGAAAACATGTACGAATATTTCGATGTTAGCTCAATTTTGACAGGAAAAATACTACCTTAAAAGGAGTAAGCAGAAATAGATGAAAAATGAAGTACGAATTCAGATTTTCAAATTAAATGATTCAAAATATGAAGCAGTTATGCACTTATTTAATCTGATTTCAAAAAAAAGGAAATGGTATACACCTAATGAGTTATTTCCTTTAATTGGGATGAAACTGTTTATCGCTCAAAGCAATTTTAAAACTGTTAATTTTTGAAAAACATAATAAAAACGTATTAAAATTTTGAATAGTACTTTTAATGTTTCGAATAGATGATTTTTTTTTTCGTATAATTTCTATTTTCAATTACAATACAGTCGGACCCATATTTAAAAAACTCATTGGATCAGAACATTTTATTCGTTAATTTAGGGTTTTTCATTATATCGGTGTAAAAAAAATACAAATTTTTTGCCCTCACCTTTTGAAAATTTTATAATGAAAAACTACACAAAAGTATGCATATTTATAAGTTACACATTCTCTACTCAGCCGCTTAAAAAACTTTTAGTGAATTACAACATATCAGTTAATTAGAAATTTTAAAATACGGACTAATAGTTGCTTGACAACTTTTTCATTCCAAATTCAAAAGACTTTACACAGAGAACACCTGCGAAATACTGTTTCATATATATCCTGCTGTAAGAGGTAAATTTTCACGGCTTCCAAATGAATGTCATTTGAAAAGAAATATAATTATTTTTAATCCAAACTAATAAAAAAAAATTGTCTGTATAAATAATTTGATAATTCGGGGTTTCTCATTCTTTAAATAGGGTGTTTTAAGATTTTCCTTTTAATCGGAAAAAATGAAAGTTATTTAAATATGTTTAGGAAAACACGTCCGTCTATATAGCAATTTGAATTGGTAGGGTTTCTAACAACATTAAACAATCAGATATAAATTGCGTTTTCAGTTTCCGAATATATAAGTCAGATGCACTTAAAGTTTAACATTATAAGCAATTAAAAATTATTGCAATATATGCAATGTAATGGGATATTATTTAGTAATATATATACAAGTCTTATTTATTTTTCAAACCGTGCATTGAAACAAAATACATGTACTCATTTTAATGTATTTTCTAATGTTTGGGTATATTTTTTTGTGATTAAATATGATTTTAACTGAAATATTCATAAAAATTTCTTAAATATAATGTTGCCAACAAAAGCTATTCTAATTTCTCTTTTTTCATGGTAAGAAAAAAGGGCTTTGACCTATGTTAATATCTTTCATTGTATATATTTGATAAAAAAATCAAAATCTTATTACTAGTGCAAAGTAATTAATGATCTTTCTTTTACAAAATAATTTTAAAAAATTTCTAATAAAATTTAAAATTAAATTTATTTAAGATCTGTGAATTAGGGATGAACAGAATATTTTATTAATTTTTGAAATGTGTCATTAAAAATTCTTTTCTCCATTTATTAAATTTGAAAAACAGTTTTTCGTGTCATACTTTAGGAAAATAAAACCACTGGAGAAAAACTATAAAGTGATACCTGACTGCTCATGAGACAATCCCTACAACTAATTAGTAATGCTTGCAATGAACATTTTAAGAGTACTCATAGAAAACGAAGAGAAGTATTCTATCATAATAAAGCTAATGATATACTTTTGTTATTTTCTGTCTCTACATTAGACATCAATTGAAAAGTTCATTATGGTACTAAAGCTAAAATATTTGAGAAGTAAAAAAAAAAAAGACATATGGGGAATTAAAATTAAAAAAAAAGAAAAACTACTTCCTTTATTCATGACATAAATTCTCCCGGTGGCTATTTTCTGTGTTAAAATTTCCTTTTCTGAAGAAATGAAACTAATAAAATAGATACATTTAATGGAGAAGTCGATTTATTAAAAAATATTTGTTTCTTACTTTAATTTTAAAATTCTAAAATCATAATCTCTATAATTTCAGAACATGTAAATTAATATATGTTTAATGGGAACGATTTGTTTTTACTCTACAGAATAAAATACTGATTTTTAATTTAATTTGATTTTACAGATATCTTTTATTATTATCTGAGTTCAGATTTTAAAACTAACTAGTTGCTTTTGATGTTTTCCTTCTATATAATTTACTTATTCTAATGCAATTTACGAACTCTTTCTTTATTATGAAATTATTATATATATATATATGCTATAACTTATATAAGACACATTGAACGAGTATTTGCTTGTGATATGTCA
>BMAO01012980.1:0-35058 GCA_019973975.1 Trichonephila clavata
TTTTCAAGCACTACATTGACACAAAATCAATTTAAATTCTGTCTATAACCTTCAGTTTGATCATTACAGTTCCAAAAATACGCAAATAGCAACAAATGTGTATGAAAGTAAGTAGTATTTGGAATAAAGCAAAAGTGTTTACAAAATATCAAATAAAGTATATAATTTTACTCAGATTTTGTTTCGAGAGAGAGAAAAATCGACTAATCAAAGCAAATAACCGTATTTGAAGCACTTCCTTCGGATAAAATGCATTTTTGTAAGGTTACACTTACTCGGAAAATCTCCACACAGGCAATCATCTTACGTATTTATGCTATAATTACTATAAAAATCTCGCTTCAGAATATCAACATACCTGCCAAGGAATCTTCAAAATGTCCTTATTCAAATACCAGCAACAAAATTCACCTTAACATGAAAAAAGAAGAATGACCACCGAATAATCACAAATCACCCCCACCAAAAATCTGCGTACACTTACAAAATGGAGCTTTTAAAGACCTTTTATTGTAAAAAAAATTGCACTAAATCATGTTTTTAAGTAATTATAATCTTCTTTTACGATTTATTTAGGATTATTAGATTTGAAAGTTTGTGTGATTCCATGGCAGGTAACAGAAAAGAGAGATTGATATATTATTCAAAGAAAAATCATCATATATCTTCAGAAAAAGGGGGAAATTTCAAAGAAATTGCTGAAACTATTAATAGGAGACATTCAATGGTTCAAAAAGAGCGCATAAACTACAAATCAACTAAAGTTTTAAGGTCCAAGCCAAGATCCAGCCACCTGTCTGTAGTCTCACTTCGAGAATCTTACTTTGTAATACGCTCTATAAAAATAAATCCAAGACCATGAACTTTACAAATAGCTAAAAGTGTTGCTGAAATACTGAAAAAAAGTGTAACTTTAACTACAATTCGAAAAGAGCTGAGAGAGGATAACTCTTATAGTCGAGTGGCACTCAAGAAGCCATTTATCTCTCAAGTGAACAAAGGTGAGAGAATGAGCTTTGCCAAAAAACACCTAAACAAGACACATAATTATTGGAAAATGTAATATATTCAAATGAAAGTAATTTTTGTATTTTTGGCATCAATTGGACAATAATATGATTGCAAAAATTCCTGCATAGATCTTAAGAAAAAGAATATTTTTTTCGACAATCAAACATGGAGGAGGAGGTATAATGTCTGGGCGTGCATAGAAAGCCTTTGGATTGGTAATCTGGAATTTATTGAACCAACAGTGTGCAAAATTGACTACTTGAATATATTGAAGTAAAATGTTTTGGCAAGTGCCAGTGAGTGAAGATTTTTACTTTCAGCAGACAAAAGTATCAAACTAATGGCCAACAATGTGGAGCCAGGGTTGTTCTATCATATTCCAAACCAATTTCGTAAGCCATCTCAATCCCCAGACCTTAGCACAATTTAGCATTTGTGGAATTTACTCGAGTGAATAATGTGGGAGAGAGTGATAACATCCAATGAAAAGCTCAAATCTGTCATAGTAGATGGATGGAACAAAATATCCACAAATGAGGCAATTAAGTTGAATCCCTGCCAAATATGTTGAGAGATTTATAGAAATAACAAAATAGCTTAAAATGCATTAAGAGGGTCTGACACATGAAATTTTGAAAAATTTCTCGATTTTTTCTTTTTATATTTTTAAGAGTTCAAATATTTCTATTTAAAATGATATATAAGATATAAGGAAATACGATAATTAGAAGTATTTTTATTTATTTTTTAAATGAAGTTACTCTTTGAGGCGCATCAAATGAGCTCTGCTAAGAGAACCTCTGTTTTCCCTTGCATAAGTTTCTGAAGGGTGCAAATCCATAAAATGCTCAAGTGGAAAGAATAGAGTGTATTGATAATATCCTAAAGAGAGAGAGAGAGTGTATAAGTACACGTCTCTTGTTCATATGAGTCAGTTAATAACACCATATAATCAGTGATTCTAAAACCTACATTTTTGGAATTACAAACGCTAAAATTGGAGTAAATATGACTATTGCGCAGTTTAGTATGAGTCATGTAGCAAAATTAATGATTTTAAAACATTGTGATTTTGGACCATGTTATAACTGTGTGCGATGCTTCAAAAAATTAGATGCACGTAGGATTCGTACAGCCGAACGAAAGCATCTTGAAATACCCAAAAAGGGATAAATTATTAAAAGATTGAAACAAGGAAAATTAGAAGAGCCTTTTATAGGAGCAGAGGGTAAAGAAAATGCTTCATATGCGTCTGGAAAGTACTAAGAAAAGTAAATGCTCAAAAATAACAAATTTTTACTTTAAAGCCTGTTTTCTCAAAATGTAATATTTTTTTTATTTTGTGAATTCCCCCCCCCCAAAAAAACTATTATTATATAATCCTTAAATTTTCAGTGAGCCTACTTTTAACACGTTTACATATTCTCTATTGGAGAGAATTAGTATATCTAGCAAACTTTTTTATAGATAAGGCTTTTTTAAACTTAATTTTAGGAAAAAATGGACATTTTTTCTAAAATTTCATTATTTTAATTTTAAACATAAAAAAATAACTCCTCGTTAAAGTTTTATTGATAGTACACATAGCCTGCTGCAAAAACTTTATCCATGAGAAGTAAGTAGTTTCTGAGAAAAAGGTACAGAGACTTACGTAAGTTAACATGGGCTTCTATGGACATGCCGGACTTCCTTAACTTTTAGTTATAATCCATTATTGTAAGGGTTTTTTCCAGTGTACGCAGACTTTTGACGCACATGATTTGTATCGTTCTCAGGTTATAAATATTTGTCATATTTTATGTAAAAATCAGGTGATCGTTGCTTATACTTTTTGAATTTACGACGTTATAGGAATCAATAAAAATAGTATTGATTCAGAAAAACTTCATTTAATTAGCGATTTTTGCATGAATACGAAAGATGATCGTCTGTTCGCAGATTTTTGTAGGCAAGTGTATGTAGAGTTAGTTATGTTTGTAGAGACTTCCATAGCATTTGTATTGTCCCCTCTCATCTCGTGAGGCCCCAATAGGCCCCTGCGCATTTTTGTTATTTTTGGCTTGAAATTTAAGGCGTGCCTGTACCAGTGTTGAACTTACTGAAATCCATTCCTAACGCATTTAAAAGTAATGTGTATTGAAGTGTATGTATATTAGTTATGTTAATATTCCAAAAAATTTATTCTCAAATTATTGAATTCCAAGTATAAATATTTTTAATTGTAGCCCTGTACTATGTCGTTGGTTAAAAAAATTGAAAACAAGCTATATCAAGCTGAATGGTTTGACAAATATGGGGTGATTGATTTCATGTACATATAATGTAAAAACACTTTTTGAAACGCTGCATTCTAATCTCGGCATGTGAACTGGTCAAGAAAGAAAAACTTATTTTTGTACGAAAGAAATTTTTTTTTCTCAAAGCAGTGTTTTAAAAACTTTTTTTGATTCTCAAAAGTAACATTATAGCTGCCTATTGCTTTGCTCGCTACGGGAAACCTTTTTCGGAAGAAGAATTTGTAAAAAAAAAAAAAAAAAAAAACTGTCGTTAGAATGTAGTCCCACATTGTTCGTTAATTTTAAAGAAAAAGACTTGATTATAAAGCGTATAAAAAAGTCACAATTTTGCTCAAATTGAGCTATAGAATTAGAAAAAAATATTTTTTCGTAAATATATAACAACTTAAACAATGCAGAAATGTATTAAATTGCTTTAGATGAAGGTAATGATGCAAATGGTTATGCACAACTAACAGTTTTTGCTCGATGTAAGTATGGAAGTATAGTGAAAGAAGAGTTAATAAAACTAATAACGTTGAAAGGGAAGTGTACCGGTTTTGATATTATTAAAGAATTTGATATTGCATTTAAAAAAAGGGATACTGACCTTATAAGAAAATAGTTTCCTCAACAAAGACGGTGCACCTAGCATGGTAGGGAAAAACATTGGATTTATTCAGTATCTTAAGCAAAATACTTCACATTCTCTGATTGAATTCCATTGTATAACTATAACACATCAGTAATTTTATGTGCAAAGCATAGTTTAAAAACTTTTTCCAGTGTAATGTCAATTGCAATAAAATTAATCAACTTTATAAACGCAAGGGCTCTTTATAAACGGCAATTTGCACAATTCTTAGAGGAAATTGAATGCCAATATTCAGGGGTTTTGACATACAACAACGTACGATAGCTTAGTTTCAGCCAAGTGTCCTTAATCGCTTTGTAATGTTATTAGAAGAAATTAAGCTCTTTTTAATTGAAAAAGACAATTGTTTCGATGAATTATCCAATATGCATTGAATAAATGACTTAATGTTTCTATTGGGCATCACTCAGCGTTTTAATGAAGTGAATAAAAAATTTCAAGGGCATGGACTAATTGTTTTAATGATGTTTGAAAATATGAAAATATTTATGACAAAATGTGACATCTTTACTGAGGATTTGAAAATAAAAATCATGAAATATTTTAATCGATTACAAAAACATTTTCACAACACAGTGATTTTTGAAAACTCCATTGACATTCAAGAAAATGCAATTAAAAATATTTAATGATTATGTAGGAAAAAAAAAAGCTGTTCAAGACAGATTCAATCAATTTAAAAGTTTGGACAATACATTTCACTTTATTTTATATCCATACAAAACGGAATTTTAAATAAGGGAATTAACTGCATTTATGTGGCAATTTTAGAAGGGAATTAATTGAATTTCGAAGCAAAGTAGTGTAGGAAACAAAATTTGAAGACTTGATTTCTGAAGTAGGAGGAAAACTGTGCGAAAGTAGTGCAGATAATATCGATTCACAATAAAAATTGAAAATATTATATTAAACGTTGGGGAATCTTTACCAAATAATTTTATATCAATGAAAAAAACTAGTTAATGTGTGTGTGTTAACTCTTTTAACGATGTTTGGGTCCACATATTCGTGTGAAAAATTGTTTTTCTAATGAACTTGGTAAAATCTTGTAATAGAAATAGACTTGACAGGGAATTAATTAACTGCGAAATGCATTAAACTGAAGAATACGAATTATGAACCTAATATCAAAATTTGAAAATAAACAGAGACAGATTTCTCATCAAATACTTTATAATCAATTTTGTTTTACATATATTTTATACTAATAAATAATATATCATAATATATATTGTATGTAATTTTCATTACTCCTTGTTCATTCACACTTACTGCCATTTGCACCAAACACTTCAGAATTTTTAACCCATCTAAAATTTTTTAAATCTTCAAACCATGCCTATTTTTACCCATTAAGCTAATTGAATTTTAAAAATATTTAGTTTCAAAAATACTCATTTAAAAATTTTTAAACTTAGCTCTGGTGCAAGTGTGCATTAGTGACCCACGAACTAGTACTAAAAGCATTTTGAACAAAATTTGACCCACGTTTCAAAAAGGTTCGCCATCGCTGCCCTAGACTCAACGAGAGACTGCATTCGGCACCCCCGAGTCAGCAAGTTCAGTCCCTGGAAGGATGTATTAGGTCGTCTGGCATTATCCAGCAAATTACAGGAATTTCTGAAATTTGATTTCAGATTCTCGTTCACCATCTCAAAATACACCAGAAAGTTTTTTTTCTGCTCTAAGACATTTAGGGTAAACTCCTGCCACGGTACGCGTAATAGACGGTCGTCCGGCGTTATCTGGCATTCCTCTTTTTAATTTGTTGATACGAATATTTCTCCTTGGAAAGAGTAATTAAGTAACCTTCGAGCCATATATCATTTCTTGGAACCATTTTTAAAATAAATCTTTTATTTTACATTCCATTCAAAAGAAAACCTTAGCAGACGATTATTCTGAAGTTGTCAAAGTTTTATCTCAAAATGGACACGAGAAAATGAATTACAAAATCGTCGCCATTGAATGTGAAGGACCATCAGTATTGCATCAGTTGGATTGCTTCAGTTGATTACGGGGAAATGCATCAATTAATGCACATATTCAATTACAATACTTCTAGGATATTAATTACTAATAAAAATGTTACACATAAAACACCGTAAAACATTTTTTCCTAATTTTTATTGAACTTTTAAAACCTTTTTAATTATAAAAATGCAGTTAGATTTTTTAGTAGCAACAATTTCACATTCAAATAATTCGATTATTTTCTCCCATTCGACTGAAGCTAACTAGTTACTTAAAATATTTTTTTACAAAGGTTGATGGAGAGTAAGACAATTGAATTTGTAGGACTATAGTTAGTGATTTATTAAAGGGCGAACGACATTCTGTATTTTTCAAAAATGTTAAAAGTTAAATTAGGTCGGAGATTAATATATTCCCCTCCATAGTACTAGAAATCATCAAATATATTGTATATGCATAATGAAGTTTAGCATAGAAAAAAAGACAAGCTTTTAAACCAAAGACATATTTTCCTTTAAAGAGTAAATCAATGTATTCTTTAGCATTTTTTTACATTTAAGACAAAATATTTATTTTCTGAATAAATTAGAAATTATCTCTCAGTTATGTAAATTATTTCTTAAGAAATTCATAAAAATGAAGCAGGGATGCTATTGAATTGATTTTAACTAATTAACTTATTTAAGAAGCAAATACCGAACAAGTAGTTTTTGATTTAAAATTTTTGTCAGTGTATCAATACCCGAAAGTGTTTATAACCAGATTAAAATCAGAAAGTTGCTAAAGTAAAATCAGAATTTAGAATTGCAGATTTATTTGTATGTATTTACTAGTTTTAAAGGTTAAATCTTAGCTTAGGCATTAAACAATAAATGTATGCTTAATAAAAATACCGTAACAAAAATATACTGCATTTCATATGCACTTAACTGTTTTGCATGAGTGAAATAATTTGGCAGAAAAAAATGACTTAACATTACAAAATTTGAATTGAAATACAGTCTATATTTCCTTAGGAAAATTGAATATCATATAATGAGTTAATACGGTAATTGAGCTATCTGGGTCGTGAATTAAACCTGGCATTGTCGATTCCTCATGCCACTAAAAACCTTCTGTATAGAGAGAGGGGCTGATACATGTTAAATCTGGTAAGGCTCAAAAGTCTCCATTAGATGCATTGTTGAAGTTTAGAGAAAAAGATGTCAGCTCTCAAAGAGAGGTGTCGTCTTACCACTCAACTGAGGTCTGCTACCAGCATCCATAGTGCAGCGTCAAAATTTCTGCTTCAATTCGACGTTAATAAAAATAAAATGGTAAAAATCTAAGAAAGTAATCTTTTAGTAAGTTCTATATAAATACAAAAGGTGAGTTTAAATCTCTCCTCTTTCAAATATGTAATGCATAATTTTTTTAGTAGTTTATTACCTTTTTTTATTCAAAAGTTCTTTCATTTGGTCAGGTTTTAACATGAGAATAAATTTACATTTATTTAAAATATAGAAGGGCTATGATATTTTTACCAATGTTATTTTATTTTTAATTTTAGAAGCTGTTCTTTGTTTTGGTATTAAGGAAAATTTTCCCGTTTAACATTTCTTGCTGAATGAAAACACTGAAAGTTTTTGTGCAAATCTTCAAGCAAGCAAGAAAAAAAAAACTTATTAGAATCTATAATATAATTGAATCTAAATGCGAAAATATATCATGTTAACTTTTATTTTGTAGTATTCTTGTGTAGTTGATACAATTGACTTTAAAAGCAATGTAGTTTTATAATATCAGCCATTATTGAAAATTGAGATGTCTCATATTTGTGCGAAACATGAGGGTATCAGGTTTCAATTTTAGAGTCTACTAACTATTTGTAGTTGATAAGAAAATACTTCTTCAACGTTTATTTTTTTAGATTCTCTCTTTTCTAAATAGAATTTATCTCACTTACAAACATTTTGTTAGTAGGATTAAAGTCAGTTTTTTCACAAATATGGATTTAATACTTGTCACTAGGGATTGCAATACCGGTATCCAGGGATACCGAATACAGGTATTTTGAGCCATTTGTACAATTTTGTAATACCGGTATTCACAAACTTAAATACCGGTTTTTTGGTATTTACTAGAAATTTTTTAAATTGTCTCCACTATATGTTCAGGGACAACATAGAAAAATAGTATACGTTTTTATTTTTGTGTCTCTCTAACGGGCAAAATTATTTAGACTGTTATTATAAAGTTGCATCTTTTACAATCAAGAGAAGTGATAAAATATGTGAATTATCCAAGGAGGCGGCCAAAGCTATTCTATTACACCTCAGAGCGATACTGCACACGCGCAGGATTCGTAGTCTGATATTTGTATCTGTGAAAACAAGGCTGTAGTTGTTAAGAAAGTGCGTAATATTTCGAAATTTTTTTAATTAGGGAGTTTGTTATTCATATTGTATTTGCATATCATACTTGTATTTACATATCATCATGATTTTATAAATGAAAATTGAAAAAGAAGAAAAGAGACTAACTAATTCAAATTTGATCAAGTTTATAATAAATTTTCTTAAAATTCCTCTCCTCCAAACCTTATCCACATTCAGAAGAATTCGGTACAGTTATCGAAGATGATGATGACACTAATATCAATATTGAAAAGGAATTGTCTCTTGAACAAAAATTAGAATTAGAACTAAAAAAATTTCAAATAACCAAAATACAATACAGAAATCAGCTATATTCAAAACCATCGACAAGAAACAATTATTGAAGATGAAAATTCAAGGTTGTCGTGTAATATAACCTCCTAAGATTATCAACTCCCTTCTGATATTTCAAGATCAGAACGTGTAGGCGGGTTAAAGAATTCTATAGACATCTTAATAAATCACTATATTTATTGATAATTCTTAATTAAGGATATTACATAAACACTATTCAATTTCAAGTACAATAAAACACAGTGGAGAATGAGAAGGGATCATTAATTGTGAACGACGGAACCTTAACTGAATCTACGAAAGATCGGCGCGTACAATTACAGCTACACATGTATAGGTAATTACAATTCTTAAGTCACTAACCTGATTTCTTAAACTACGGCAGGTTCGTCTTGTATCACTTGGATCTTGATTAGATCGGATCAAGGCAAGAATTCCCTCTTTAATATACGACCTCTATCTTCAGCTTTTCCCGTAGCTTTTCTACGGACTAATTTTATCAACAACTGTGAGTTGGATTCCCGACGCTTCGATTCACTTTTCTTTACCAAATCTACCTCTTCACTTGACAACTCTTTCTCATTTCATTTCATTCTCTCTTTAACTCGCGAAACCCGAACTTCTATAAAATATCTCATTTGCATAAATCACGCTTTGGCTCCCGGTGGAGATTGGTTGAAATAAATAAAATTTGAAAGAAATATGTAGAGGATTAGTAAAGAACCGTACAGATCCGTCACAAGGTAAGTACTTGAAAAAGGATATCGCGATTGGTGGTACCTGGAAAACTACCCCCAAACTAGCGTAGATACCGAAAGAGCGTTTTCAACACCTGGTAATTTTTGCACATAATTACGCTCCAGGCTTAATGACAGTACAATTAAAGCCTTATGTTTTTTAAGATCACATTTAAAAAATTTGTAATAGCACCACAGGCTGAACAGTAATATTTAAACTTTTTTGTGAATTAAATAAATAAGATGTTCCTTTACTTTTTTTTTGTGAAACTTTATATACTGTTATAATTTAAAAATTACAAATTAATTTTTGTGGTATTTACACTCTCTAATAAAATTGGCAAATAAAACAAAGAAACACCTGTATTTTCTTTGTTTTCTTAAAACTTCTACTATCCGTATTAAAACCGGTATCCCGGTATTAAGTTCTAAAAAATACCGAATACCGGTATTGAACTTTTGGTCCGATATTGCAAGCCCTGCTTGTCGTTAAGATGTCGCCATTTTTACATTTATTGAAAATCACAAGTTTTGCATAATTTTTTTTATATTTACTACAATAAAAAATTAATATCGAAATTTCTGCACCTTAGTGATTTTACCACTTACATACAATTTCGTATAAATTATTGGTGGAATTCAAATAATTTAACAAACTCTTTATACTTCGCAGCTGATCAAGGCAAGAACGAACAAAAATACAAAAGAAACTCTTAGTTCTAAGAAGAGCTCTTTAATGCAAAATAATGTGCAATAATAATCTGTATTATAATACTCTATAAAAGAGCTGTGAGATCCAGCTGCATTCACACATAAAATAAGTAAAGTTGTTATATCACATACATATATATATATATATACATAATTGTGTTAAACAATTTTAGAATCACGGTTTATGGATTTTGAAAACGAATACTCTTGATGTTTATTTAATGAAATAATTTTGTAAGTGTATGATTAAAAATTTTCATTAAAATATTGGTTCGTAATTAAGAAATAAAATTTTACTTTTGTCAATACTTTGGCTCACATTTATTATTAGTCTTATAAATTTGCCTAAAATTTTTATTAAAAACTAAAGGATTTTAGCCCTTTTCCATTAGAAATTTTCTTTTCTATAATGATAATGCAAATTTTTTTCAAACGGAGCATTATTTATAAAAGCTATGCATATTCAAAATATTTCTTAAAATATGATGTTTTTGCCCTTGAAGTGTTAAAACATTCTCATTATAAATCATGAGATTAGCATGATAAATAGGATTGCTTAAATTACCATTGGGAATTTTTTCGGTGGTTTTTTTTTTTTTTTGATACATAGTTCTTATTTTCATGAATTTAAACAAAAAAAAAATTATCTATTTATCATTTGCAGTTCCCCCAGTTTCTCACCAAAATATGTTACAAAGTATAAGAATAACAAGGGATATATGATACAAAATTTAAAAATATAAAAAAGATTCTATTAAATTCTACTCTGTAGATTTGAAAACTAGAAAAGCATTTAATTTTGATTGCACTTGTAATGTTAAAAAAGTAATACTATGAGTATTGTGAAATTCGTATTAAAATCGTTGACCGTATTTCAAATTATATAAGTATGTTTCAAATAATTTAAGTAAAACTCTCATACTGCTTCCATTGATGTATTTGAAATTATTACTTGGATTTGAATTAGAATTGATAAAGATGTAATTACATTCAATTTTGGATGTAATTTGGGTTAGTGTTTCAGTCATTTGCTCTTTAAATTTAATTGATTTTAAAACAGCTATACAAATTAGTTCAAGAGCGTACAAATTATTAATATAAAGTACTTAAATGCTTAAAATTAAATTCACAGATTTCAATTGAATTTAATTAGGCTAATGATCGTAAACATGGCAATCTGAATGCGAAATGATTAAGTTAAATTATGAATTGTGAGTTGAAATTGTAAAAAGCACTTTATATTTTTAAGATTTAAATCATTTTTATCTTAGATAAAATGATATAGAAAATATATATAGAAAATATATAAACCAAAAACATATTTTTTTTCAAAAAATTGATTAAATCAATTTGGAAAAAAGATTGAAGCTTAAAAAAAAAGTGAATAAAACACAAAGGAAGTTAAAATTTCGGCTTTAATGATGTTCAATACTCACCTAAGTGTTAAAAATGTTTCTTCTTTTGCATATTTTTACCTTACGTTAAGCATTAGTTTAAAGTATCCAAATACTCTTAAATTCTTAACACAATTTCTGATGTGATACAGTCTCTGATTGTGAAGTAATATGCAGTTTTAGCTCTACAATTGGCAGAATAATTGATATTTTTCTACTATAGGTATATCAACTTTTCTCCTCTAATCTCATAGATATCTGCTTCTCAGATGACTGTTCACAAAGTTTTTGTTTTGTTTTGTACAAGGCAAACATTGCATAAACATCGCACCTGACGCTTAACAAACCCTTTCAACACGTCGGTTTAATTCCAGCCTTTCAATTGGAAACAAGTCCTTTATTCTAATGATTCCCGATTTAATTTAAGGTACAATAAAGGATCCATCCACCTTAGATGCTAAACCGTGACTGTCACCATTCAGAGGGCGTTAAACAACGCTAAATTGTACGAATGTCAAGTGTAATGGTTTGGAACGCTAATGGAAACCATGGACGTCAGCTGCTGATAATTTTGTTAAAACTAAACAGTAACTTGTACTGTAGAAAGTTCTGCTGTCTACAATAGAACTCTTTCCTCAAAGATTCTTAGAGTTGTAAATAACAAGACTATTCTCGTTTAAATAATACTAAGAATATTCATGCTGCCGTCTTAGTACAATAGATACAACTGCTCTGGTTTACCTATTCACCGGATATTCCGCCTAATAAACTCGTCTGGAATATATTCAATGAGTGTTATAATCCCAGTATTCGTCCAAAACTGATACAAATGAGCTACGTTGGGATAGAAAAGCCATCTGGAAAATTTTCCCTCAGGTACATATTCAATATTAATCTGCTTGATTCGATGCCCCATGACATAGGGCCTATGGCATTGAAAAAGATTTTCAGTGGATGGTGGCTTAATAAAATACTATATTTTTGAGATCTTATTTTTTGAAAATAAAATCCTTTATTTAAATTAATTTATATCATTTATAGAGTAAATTTTATTTAATTTTGACGAATTTTTGAATTTTTACAGAAACGAGTATGGAATATGCACAAGTTTGCTATTGCACAAGTGAAAATAGAAAAGGAAGCAAGAAGCAAATATATTAAAAAATATCATCATAAAGTCTTTTATTTGTTGCGGTATTAACCACAAATAATAAGTACAAATTTCACGTCTTTAATATTTAAGAAAAATCCTGAATTATAAAATAAGATTTTACTTCTAGTTCCAAGCCTTTTAATTCGACACTTTTTGTTTTATTGTTGACTTTTTATTTAACTTAAAAGTCAATAGAATACATTTCATGAAATAAAATTAAGTCTTTTCCAATTCTAAATGCGTAATTGCAAGATACTAAAGATTTGTTAAGGCTGTTAAAACATCAAAGAAGCCTCTTCAGTACCTGAACTTCAAATTTAATTAATGGTAGCTGTTAGAATATTCGAGATGTCATGATGATGAAGTGAAGCGAATTTTGATCAAAAGAGGAGAATGTGCAGTGTTCTAAATAGGAACATCAGAGGTATTTTCAAGCTGTTGACGAGCAGGGAATGGTTGGTTCTCCTTTATAGAATATTTGTGAATGTGTGCAGCTATTAATAAATTGTTAAAGTAGTTGTTACCTTCCTTTATATAGTATTTAATAGTTGGAAAAGAAATAAGAGTAAATTTTTGTACAGATTTTATAAATTTACGAAATAGATTCGAGGCTCAAAACGTAAATTATTCAAGAGAGAGTTCATTTATATTACAGATTATTTAAAGAAGGAACAAAAAATGTATTTCTATTAATTTTTGTTATATTATTACAGATTATACTGTAAATGTTATTCAAATAAAAGTCTAAGACAGTAATGTAGAAAATAAAAGGAAATTCCAGATAATAAAAAACATAATTTTCTTTTTCATTATTCCAGTGTTGAACTAGGTATGCAAGTCAATAACTCTTGTATTTTCTAAGGAAAAAATCAAAAAAATTATCATCTAAAATTTAGATCAGTCAGATAAATATAAGCTCTGAATATGTTATTGAGAAAAATTATGAGATTTATATGCTTGTAGGTATAGTTAAGATACGAAAAATAATTTACAATTCTAAATAATTGCAAGAATACTTGTAATTTATATAACTGAAGATATCACGGTTATGGATCTAAGGAGATTTTAAGAATGGTTGGAGAGTGAAGATGATTTTAATATCAGAAACAATTTGAAAACATTATACATTTAATACTAGGAACATTTCACATTAGGCTCAAATTATAGCTTGTTAAAAGAGAATTTAAGTGGAATATATGAGAAAGAGAGAGATCTCGACTTCGTAAAATATGATTTAAAGTATGTAAATGTTTGCAAGTTTACCGAGAATTAATTAAGCATTAAATAAGTGCTAAATAAGTGCGGTAATAAGTAAGTTATTTGTGCGGAACACAAATGTGCTGCATTATTATTTAGTTTTGCTTTTTCATAAATATTTAAGCAGTTTGATGTCTAAAAAGTGGGAATATTTAATGATTTTTGATACATCTATTTTTTCAATTCTTACTAATAGCTCACTCTCTCCCTATATATATATATATATATATATATATATATCTTGTTCAAATTTTCAATTGTTAATAAAATACTTTCTATTCATCCAATCACAGGTTCAATAATTTTTTTCAAACTTGTAGTGGATGACACTTGATGTTAATACAGTT
Source organism: Trichonephila clavata (assembly GCA_019973975.1). Lineage (NCBI taxonomy): Eukaryota > Metazoa > Arthropoda > Arachnida > Araneae > Nephilidae > Trichonephila > Trichonephila clavata. The sequence goes on from BMAO01012980.1 coordinate 14,227, forward strand.
TTTCCATTAAATATTTATTAATTAAATTTTATTTTTTAATTTTAAATTTATGCTTCGTTATTTCCGTCGTGGTCACAAATAGCTGCAACAAATGGTGCTAGAACGTTTTTCTAACAAAGTAGGATTTGACGTTAAAATTTTTTTTTATATATTACTTGTTATCTTCCATTGTGTACTGTTGTTAGAAATCTAGATTATAATTCTGTAGGGATTCTTGAGCTAAAAATATGAAACATAGGATTTAAATTTTGGTTAGTTTCCTTATTAGTTATAATCGTTTATTAAAAATTAATAAAATTTCCAACACAACAAAATTCGAAATTAAGCAAATTTCATTAGGATATAATTTTCGAAAATGATAATCTGTTTCCATAATTTTTATATATGACCGAAGGGTATACTTCCAGATCATTTTACTTGATTATTTTGAGTTCTTCTGTAATACATATGTTTAGATAAATGATTTTACTAAACTTTTTCGTTTCAGAATTAGAAAGAAATTTATCTTTCGAGTAAAAATTCATATTTTGATGTAAATATTTCTAAGAGTATTCTATTGAATTACTTTTACCCAAAATAAATTTTTTATTAAGTTCACAAACAAGTTTTTCATTAGTTCAAACGAAAAAAAAATTTTTATTTGCATATTTTATTACAAAAAGCTATGGAATTTAATTTTTTTGGATGACTTAACTTCATGAAGAAATTCAGATTAGCGTGACTAAATATTTCAATGTTTTTTCATGAATTAAACTGAAATATAAAAGTTATTGAATGAAATGATCTATTATGCTTTATTCATCAATGATTTAATTTAAGAAACAAGAGATTTAAGGTGGAAAAAAAACTATCCTAAATTTGGACATGAATTTTCTCGTAATTAAAAAGTATCCATCAAAATACTAGTTTAGCATAATATTTTGATTTATTCAATTTCTTCAAATTTTCATTGAAATTTTGCATTTTTTAGAAATATGGCTGAAATTAAATGCCTAATATTACAAAGAAAAATGTTATTTAATTCATACAAATGTTGCATTAAGTTTACTTTTGATAACTTTGGAGATACATTTATTTCATGAGAGCTTCAAAATACTTTAAACTACATATTTTTTAAATTTTGAACTTATTAATTTTATTTTTCAGAAATAAATTACATTTGAAAAAGTAACCTTAATGAATTATGAGTCTTATCCCCTTTGTATCAGTGTCTAGATAAATTATGCTTCATATTTTAGTGTTCGTAATATAAATGAATATTTTCCAAGTAGTTCCGGATAAAACAACTGTGTTTTTAAAATGTTACACAAAAAGTACAGCAACGGCATTCCATAATAATAATACCTAATATTTATTTTATTCAAAGCATTTGTTAAATATGAGTGTTGCTTATTAAGAATAGATGGTAAATTTATAATACTGGTGTATTTATCATTCGTTTTCAAGAATAGCTTTTAATTGCAGCCTTAAATTAAAAAGAAAGCGGTTATGCAAAATTTCTGCTTTCATTTCTTTTCTTTTTTTATGAACTAGATTTTTTTTCTTAACTTATCAAACATGTTCCTCCATACTATATTTATCTTTAATTGTAACTGTGTGGCCGATGTCTGGATACTTGTCAATATAGTCATATTTTATTTAAATAGCTTCCATTATGTTCATATAGCTTCCATTATAGCCATAAAGATTCCTAACATTTGTACTGTTATTGAAAATATCGGCAAATGCATAAATACTTAGAAAAACTGATAATCTAAAACAAGAGTAACTACATTTTTACGTATAGCTTCGATTTTTTTCTTAACTACCACCGTAAATATTTTAAATCGTTTTTTCCCTTCTAAAAGTGAAAACAATATAAGAGGAAGTCTTTAAACGATATTGGGGTGAAATTTGTTTTTAAAAATTTAATTTGTAAGTCCCATAAAATTTATTGCCGGGAAAAAAATCAATATATTTAAGTAAGAATTAATACAATATGTTATAAGAAAATATGTAAACCAAATACTAGAAATAAATACTTGTGAATGGAATACTAAACTTATTACCAAAACAAAAAAAGCATCTATTATATATAGGAAGAAATTGAAATAAAATTTAAGGTGGAAGGAGGCTTATTTTTGAAAGAAGAGTAAATTTGGGATTTTTTTTAGTATCTCCATATATTTATTGAATTACAAACGTTAGGAATTTTTTTGGTTTCCAATTTTATCACATTAAAAAAAATATTTAGTTTTTACTTCGGTGTAGATTTACCCAGTCTCTTTTCATATATTTATTGATTTACAAATGTTAGGAATTTTTTTGGTTTTCATTTAATTTTTTTATTTATATTTTATTTCGGTTGTCAAATAATATAGATTCGTACTTCTGGAATTCATTTCATAGACGTATTGTAGTTATTTTATTAATTTAATAACGTGTTACTAAAAATTCCAAATACTTTTTAGAAAATTCTTTATATTACATTTTTACAAATGCTAATTCCGAATTCTAATATATTTATACATTTTATTTAAGTAAGGTATTATTTTTATATTACGATGAGCTAATTAACGCAAGCCCTTCATCTTTTTATACAACTCTGCAAATAATAAATGCCATTAAAGTGAAATATCTGTAAAACTGTGAAGAAATTATTTTCTATCCATAATATTGTAGCTCGTTATTATCAACTAGTATCCCCTTGATTAATACCTATAACTATTTGAGTACGTAATTTAATTGTTTCAGATCACCTCGGACATTAAAGTTATTTTACGATTTGCTCTAGAGATACCTCCAGCTGTTACCGTCTTGCAATAACGTGAACCCTATCGGATGTCAGGTTAATTGATTACCTAGCTATTACAGGACTTTTAATTAACAGCCACAACCCTATTAAGGAATAAACGTTGAACTGCTGAATGGAATGTCATTGACAAGTATATGAACGATGGTATCAGAAGAGATTGTTTACTGAAATAATGAAAAGATAGGAGGGATTCAATCATAACATAAAGGATCCAACTGTAAGCGCCTTTAATTAATTTATGGTCCTTAAAACTCTGTGAAAAGCTTTTATGTCTTTAAATTATAATTAGAACACAGGTCAGAGTTTAAATATATGTTATCTATTCGAACTTAGGGCATGCATGTTACAAACATTGCCAGACTTTTAACACGTGTTAGAATTAGCATTTTTATTTTATTGCTTTGAATAGAGAATACTTATATATTCAAGGTATAACGACAAATAATTTTTAATACTTTCATTACATTAAGATTATGTGTTCTTTAAAAGCTGTAAGATAGAAATTTTCGATACTTGCAAATTAACGTCAGGAGTCATATATTACTATGTATCACAAAATTGCAAAGTGGTGCTGATGGTTATTATATTTAATGTAGAAAGGGAAATTGAAGTCGTGGAGTATCGAATAAATAGATACTATGAAATATTTGTAAGCAATATTTGAAAAAAGACTGCACAATAAGCTTCATGTTTAAAGGATGTAATCTCAAACAAAAGTAAGGTACGTTATAAATAAATTTTTTCGTCTTGTGTACGCATCAAAGGCTACAATTTTCTTGAAAGAAAAGATAAATTTTGCCATCAGTATTACGCCGCTGATTTATTTATAAAGTATTTTACGTACAGGAGACTACATTATACGTCAACTAAACTCTTATCATGCTTTTTTATGGGCATCTTCATATCTATAGTATTCCTGCATTATACTATAAATTTATTTTAGAAATGGAAATTGTTATTGCATGGGATGAATAATTGTATAGAAGCTTAAATCACCATATTTTCTTAGAAATTTTCAAAACTTTTGATTAAACAAATTAGAAAAATATATTTTTAATTATTAGTACATTTACTACAAAAGAAAACTCAGATATTATTCAATGAAACAAATTATATCTAGTTAAGGATAAAATTCTCAAAACTATTTATTGACAAATTATTTTCAAGTCTACATGATAAAAGTTATTTGTCACATTATCAGAGAGATTGTTCTTTGAAATTGGTCTTTTATAGCTGGTTTTTAAAACAAACACACATTCTTAATAGTTTAAAGTTTTTTGCTGGCTCTTTGTTGGTTTTGGATATTTTTTAACCATTTTTATAAAATACATTTTATTTTTCACAAACAATGAGTTAAATTAACATGCATTTTTTTAAATATTATAATTTTTAATGAATAAATCAAGTATGACTTAGACATGAGTAGTTAAAGCACATAAAATATTCAAAAATAAGAATCCTAGAATAAGCAATTAGGAGTTATTTCTTAAAAGAGGCTTTTTAAAACTCTTAGTATAGAATTTTAACGAGCTATCGTACAAGTTATAAAATTTATTTGTTGTTCTATTTCATGTAATCACACACAAGGCTTAAATTCTAATTTCTTTAAAAAATGATATATTAATGGGAGAAATTATACAAATCGAATTAAAATAACATTAAAAGCTAAATCATAGGAGTAAATCTCAGCTAGTTCAACAATATTAAGGAGTGCGTTTCCATTAGTACCATTTTCTTCTTTAGAAGAAAAATCCTAATTTTAATTGATCGGAAATAATGTGGGTGCATCTGGGAGTATAGTTCAAATCTTTCTGCATCCGTTTGAGTCCATCAGATAAATTCTTTACATTTGAAAAATACATGTGATAAATCCACTTAGAATACTAAACTTACCTTAGTTACATTTATTTTTAAAATTTTTATGATCTTCCACTTCGAGTTCAAAATGAAATATTTAAAGTACGAAATCCTCGTAGTTATCTACGCAAACTTTTGTGTGGTGGGTTGCAGCAAACTTATAACAAAAATTTAAATTAGTTGCATACCAATTTATGTCAGAGCATTTCATTCAAATAAATTTGTAGCGAAGGGATACTTTTATTTTTTCTAGATGGTCATTCCAGTTAAGTCTGAATTTTTATAATTTCAAGCTTTTCTCTTGATCCACAGAATTTCTGAATTCGAAAAAAAATTGCTGATATTGTTTCTTACTCATTTTTTGTATAGAAAGATTAAAAAAAAAAAAGACAAAGCACTGTTCAAATTGCAAATAAATCTTACAACACATAATTTAATATCACTATTTACAAATCCCTCAACTTTAACTCCTTGATGAACTATTTTCGACATCTGGTTTTTACCTTAATCATTTTTATGACAGTTTGAAAGATTAAATAATCACATATTAAGCAAGGCAATTTAGCACAAAAGATTTGCATACTTTGTCTCATTCACTCCTAACTAAACCACCTCTTTCTTTCTTGTATTATTTTCTTGTTTGTAAGATGACAGACGGCAATAAGAGAAAGATATTACTGCAAACGCATAAAAAAAACGAGCAAAAGTAATGTCACAATTTATTTGGTCCTTTTGGTAATTGATGTAGCGCTACCGCAGAATAGAATATCTGAAGATTTCCCTTTATGTACCATGAAGATATCTTTCAAAGCATTATTATTTGGTGATCGTAAACCTGTCAGTTTTAAGTGTTGCGCTGCCGGTTATTTTCCGCTGACATCGACGATCAATATGTATGCCGTTTCTTTTTTCTTTAACCCCTCTTCCAGAAAATTTTTGGCATTCTACTTCCTTGTTGTTTGTTCTATGGCAGTATCGGTAAGGTATAAAAAGTGAAAAATATTTGAGGATGAGACATCTTAAAAATATATTTGAAATAAAAGAATTTAATTTACAAAAATATTTAAGATCTAGAAAAGTAGTTGCTTTTCCCTGCACCATCAACAATGCGAATTGATTTTAGTGAAGTGAGAATGGAATAAATTGAATAAATATAGTTATGCATTTATTAAAGGTATTTTTTGAAATATGGAATTTTGTTTCAAATCTTTAGACCTTATGTGACTTTATTTTAAACATTCATAAGTTATTTCTTTGCATTTACATTAAGTCATAAAAATGAATACTTAAACACAGAAAATTCTTAAAATAATTTTAAAATTTTTAATTTGTTTTGAAATAGACGGCTAAAGGGTTATCACTTTAATTCATGCATTATGCTAATAAAAATTTAGATTCGATACTTTTAAACAAAATAAAGAATAAATATATCTAACACATCTTCAAGTGTTATAATTGAATCTGTAATTTATAATTATATTATCCTAATATATATAAAATATATTTAAAGTGAATTTTTTTTATTTTATTTGTAAAGAATTAGCTATATTTTAAAAATGTGTACATCATCAAATATTTAGCAAAATATCACAGTAAAGATTTTTCTAGTATTTTACTTAAAAAATTATACAATAAATATCAATTTAAAACCAAAACCAACTTTCTTATAAAAATGTTTCATTTTTACACATTGTTTTCTTATCAAAGACAATATTTTCCATAATATACACAATTCTTCAGTTAAAATTTTTTTTTTCTTTTTGAAAGAAAATAAATCATTTCCTTTCTAAAATCTTCTTATTAATTTTATTTAATTACAAATTCTTCATATTCTTTTTAAAGTGAATTATAAAATCCTTAAGATATATTTACTGTACATATATGAACATTAATAAAATATTAAATTATTAAATCCCTAGTCTATAATGGAATAAAACATTTGAAAATAACAAAATGTAGAGGGCAAAATCAAAAATAAATAAATAAAATAGCCAAAGTTATACATTAGTAAATTCTTAGGACTGGGGCAAAAATGGCGGAATTAAATATAGTTTTAAGGTGAAGACCTTCCCCTTTATTTATTTATAATATTTATCTAAAATATAATTTAGAATATAAATTAAAATTTTAAAAATTAATAATAATTTTTATAATAAAACTTTTAATATCATTAGACATATATATCCACATAGCATTGAGTATTAATAAGGGTTAAAATTTTATGCTTTACTTTGTATACTGAAAATGAATATCGTTTGTTGTCCTCATAATTAGTATCAACTTGTTGAAAGCGCGTCTTGTACTTACACCTTAATTATAGTAATAAAGTGTTTTTGATTTAAAAACTCTCACTAAAATAAATCCTAAAGAACTTACATACTGTCTTTTTTTATTTGTATATAATGTTTACCTTTAAGATAGATTTTAATTTCAATTTGTTATATATGTGTAATAAAATGGGTTAATTTTCTCTTGAGGGATTTTAACCCATAAAGATCTTGAGCCTTCCGAGACTTCACGTGAGTTTACACGCCTAAGGGGAAATAAGCACTTCGTTATTTCCTCCAAACTGAAGGTTTGACTTTTTTAAATTACGAGTCATACAATCTTGCATCACTCGAATGTCTGGACCAATAAGAGAAGCCTGTACTGGCAATGGTATGATTTTAATGGCTTCCGGTTAGCCATAATTATGAAAAAATGAGATCTTTAGATAGAACAAAGGCTGCTTTTATGAACGTCTTGTTAACCACAACTGTTAATGCCTTGTTTTGTGTGCTGCTACTTGTTTTGCACTGTAAATGTTTTTTTCTACGTAACAAAATAAATGTGGATTTTAAAATAGCAACAAGTCTTTTCATCAATCATTTCAACGAAACAAATTAAATGAATCATCCAACAAAATGTTTTCATTCTAACCCGGGAACAATATATATATATATATATATATATTATATATAATATATAATATATATATATATATATATATATATATATATATATATATATATATAAAAGTATATACATTACAAAAATATACAAAAAATAGTTATATACCTAAGATAACTATAGTCATGATATAATATATATATATCATGACTATAGTTATAACTTAGGTATATAACTTTTATATATATATATATATTGTTTTAAAATTTATAGAAAATAAAAGTACCACCCAGGCATATACAATTAATTTTAAATAAAATATACTATTGTTAATTCTAGTACTACTGTGGCTATGACTATTCTATCATGACTATAGTTATCTTAGGTTTATAACTATTTTTTGTATATTTTTTGTAATATATATATATAATACAACAAAACTCACAAAACTGTTCGATAAATGTTCCGACAATTGCATATATTACTACGCATTTTCTCCTCAACTTATATGTTGTATCATATTACGATATTATCTAATGGTCGTTTTGGATATATTCTGATATTCCATAAAGAAGAAGAACCAAAAGACGATATTTCCTTTAAGACAATTTGTAGTTGATTTCTTTTTTATCCTCAGGATATATCTTTTTATGAGATAACTATTAATATATATACATAATGAATATCTCATAAAACTTCAATTATTCTATCATATTGCTTAGGAAAGCTTTGAATCACAATTTCCTAGCCGATCTTAAGAATGCATGCGATAAACATTATCAAACTTGTTAGTTTAACAGTCATTTGCTGTTCGTTCTACTTAAAACATTCGCAAGCCCTTTCATTTTCAAACAATTAATTAATTAAAAATAAAATCTTAAATAGTATATACCTTTTATTTTCCATTTGTTGATAAAAAGTTTTCTATTAGTTTTTTTTAATGAATTTTAATTCTTTAAAAAATGTCATAAATTCCCCATATTACTAAGATAATCAATTGTTAAGTTGAAAACTTAGTGTTGTATTAGTCTGAATATTTATTTCGTTTCTAAATGCAGTAATTGAATTAATTTTTAGAAACTAAACTGTTGTATCAAAAACATTTAAAATTGCACAAATGTTGTAAATAAAAAGTTTTGTAAATAATATTTTAAAAACCTGTTTCTAACATTGGAATGACCGAAAAATAAGAAAAGCTCAGAAATATCTATTTAATCATATACTATATTGTATTATACTACTTAGAATGACATAAGTAAACACAATACGGAAGTAAAACCTTCAAATGTTTCTGACAAAATCAAAAGTTGTTTCGTTTTAAATGTGATTTAAATCTTTCTTCTTTCTTGACTTTTTAGCACGGTGTTCTACAAAACTCAAGTAAAATTTTGTTAAGAAAGAAAAACGTTGAAAGTTCGTAAAAAGACAATTGTTAATATCTATGCATTACTGGAAAGCTAATTTTTCTCCAAAGTTTTTTCCAATGAAATTAATTGTTCATTTTGGTCAATATAACACATTCAAGGGGGAGTGTTTCAGCTACTTTTTTCTAACATTCAAAATATAATTTTTAACAATATATAGATACTATGATTTCGAAATTTTTTACTAATTTTATTATTTATTCTTGAGATTTATACAAGCTTAATTTTAATAAAAACAGTTATTTTCTTTAATGCCCTGAACAAACACTCAGTATTTTACATCCTTCAACGTAAAATTTAAAGATAAGTACAAAACATGCTTCCATTTAAGCCATTTGTCTAAAAACTCAATTTTTTATGTAATATATATTCTAAATTTACTATTTTTTATAATAGTAGTTCTTGTGTTTTGAACTATGCTTAAAAATGATTTTGAGAAATCATGAATAACTTTCTAAACCTTTCTTTAAGTTATGCTCTTTAAAACAATATACCTGGAAAAAGATGCCTCGACATTGCATTGCCCTCCTTTTATTATTTATAGAGAAAAGACTAATATGTCTGATTACTCTGCGTAATTATTTTGCATAGTTTTACTGGAGTAATAATATTCTAAAGTGAAACTCTATATCACGATTTACAAAATCAAACAGTTACGAGTATTTCATACATCTATTTGTGAAAATAATAATGATTGAAAAATGTACAGGTTACAATGTATTAAATTGTCTTTAGTGCACATCTAATATTTAATTATTGGCAAACATTGATATACAAGAATTACAGTGGTGTCAAAATAAAGCATGACATGTGTTGCTTAAAGTAAAAGGGGAATAAAAGGCAGATTGAAATGAATTTGGCATGGTTAGTTAGCTATAAAATAAAGGGAACAATTGGAGAAATATAAAAATAAATTTATTGTTAGATTCGTACAGCTGGCTCGAAATGTACAAAAAAAAGCAAAATTTTTTCAATCGCTGCAAGAAAAGCAAACAAAACACAGTTTATCACAGTAATATTTCATGCTGTGGAGGATGGTCTGGATCGGTTGTGCTGTATTTACAGCAGAATAGTGTCATAATTTATGTAGATAGGGTATATCGATAGGTGCAAGTGGATATTGTATTGATTAGAAGAAAAAAAGTCTTAATTTTTTTATTAATGATTATGAAAAACTTTCAGGGCTTATTTAGTAATATAACAAATAAGAAAATACAAAACCTAGTTTCCTGAGATAGAAAGAATTCAATTGTTAAGTTTCATTCCTAAAGATATGTTATACTTGATTAAAGAACACACACACACACACACACACAATATCGTAGCCCATATTATAGTAAAATATTCGTTAATACATACGTTCTATGCATATGTTTGAATAATTAGTCTTTGTATATAATATAAATTTCATATAAATATGCCCTAAAAGCAGCGCTCTAATGTGTTCACTCTTCTTCATATTTTTAAAAATGTAAAAAAAAATGTCTCATGTTTTAATTCTATTATTATTATATATTCCATTCTTAAATAGTTTTCACCTTCTTGCTAAAGAAAGAAATACTTTCACTGTTATTAAAATAGATTAATGTATTATAGGTGTAATACACTATTATATTGTTCAAGATTCTATGTAGAACCATACATTTGACAAATAGGTTAATAAGGATTTGAGTGTACTAATTTAAGCGCTCATTATTTCATCTAACTTGAGATGAATAATAAGAAAATTATACGAAAACATAATAAAATAAACACTAGAAAACATGAATAATCCATTAAAAATAAAAAATAAAAATTAAAAAGGTTCTTTCAGAAAAACATATAGCTTATGACAATCAAGTGTTATCCATCCTATTATAATATCTCATTTTATGAAAATCATGAATTACGTTTTAACATAGAAATCTTTACAATAGTTGAACTTAATTACTATATTCCATTAATTAAGAAAGACTAAACAGATTAGTCTCAAAACTATAATGTTAAATATTTGTCTTCTGCAATTTGTTAACTTTTATAAAACTGTGGAAACTAGACGGGATTATTTCGCATGTGCACTCTTGCAGAAGTAATCTATGATAGTTTAAATATTAAAGCACAGTTCTGTTTTTCTTTCTGTATGTAAAATAATATTTTTTTTTCTAAGTTTTTTTTATTTCAGCATATTATTCAATACATCCATGTTTGAAATACAGTTGAACCCCTATTTAACGAATTTCGCGATTTAATTAATTTTTTATTTTCCAGGATGAAAATGAAGGCAAATATTTAACGAATAATATACTCCGAAAAAACGAATGATTTCAACAACCGAATAAGCGTTTTTATTAGTTTAGAGAGAAAAAAATGAATTTCTTTTCAAATGACATCTTTTTTTGTTGTTGCCCGGAACAGAAAAAAGACGTTTCTTACAAGTAGCAAATTTCAACAACGAAGGATGCATCATATCAATAGACTTTACAAGTGTAGATGAGTCATGAATGTAACTTACTGCGTGAGTTTTGAATGCAACAGGAAATTCTTTTGTCTCCTCCCACTTTACAACGAGGGAATATTTTAGGAAATTTTACCATTTTCTCTCTTGAGAGAAGCGGTGTTTATTGGAATGTATGGAATTTTGGTTTTGGAAATTTGTGAAGCATGTCAAATTGTTGGAAATCACATGGCCCATATTTTGCAGAAATTGATAATAAAACTCGTATCGGAACTGTTACATTTTCTAATGCTTTATATTGATTAGAAACTGTGAAAAAATACTTTATGCAGCAAGATTATTTACTTCTCTGCATGCATTTCAAAAAGATTTCTTCCAAACCAAGTATCAAAAAGATTGTCAAACACCTATTAGTCAATATTTTCAAATTTCCAATTCACTAGTGCGTAATAATTAGTTAATAGTACTTTTAACTGCACAATAAAAATGTGTCATTTCTAACGATGGATATTTTTGTGTATTTGCTTATTACAAATTTTTTAAAAAAAGTTAAGTACACAAAAAATTCATACATTTTTGAACCCCGATATTACGAATAAAAGTTTCGGTCCCAATGAATTCGTAAAATCAGGGTTCGACTGTACTTAGTCAAAAAAATGTTCGTATCCTCATTAACCAAGTACATAGCCGCCATTATTTCTGCCGCGTCGTTAGGTCGAAAGCTGTGCCACAAAAGAGACTTTAAATCTACTGATGCTCAAAGTCATCAAGATGATTTGGTGTGGAAATTCGGGAAGTGAGGTACCAGTTTAGGACTCATACTCACATCACTTGACCACTGTTCAGAATTACTAGGTTAATCACCATCAAACCCTCGTGTTGCCTAGAAGTAAAATGTAAGAAATCAATCAATTCCTAAAGTTTTTATTTTATGTCTATTCAAAATAATAGATTAAAAGCATATAAATACATTTGTATAAATTTTCAGCATTTATGAAAAAAATATTAATAATAAATACATTTTATTTTAAAATGCCCGAAATATACATAATTACCATTGCGATACATATAAGTTTAAGTAAACGATGGATTATTCAAAATAAGTAAATGATATAAGAGTTGTAGAAATATTGTACATCTGCAAAGATTCTGAAAGAATTCCTTTAAATGTAAGTTCTAGTGGTTGCTAAATATTGTTTGCTATCGTTTCTGGCAATATTCTTACCAAGGAAAATATATTTTATAAAAGGAAAGAGGTACAAAAATAAATAAAAACTTATTCGATTATATATAAAACCATTTTCTTGAGTCTAAAGGATATTAAAATGATTTAGAACTCGTGGAATAGCTCTAAATAAATACTACTGCTTTCTTTAAGAAAACAAGTTTAGAGAGAATATCTTTAGAATAGTTTCTATAAATGTTAAAAACTGAAATGTTTAGTTTTGTGCACTAGAAAATAAACGTATATATTCAAGGATAGAAATTTTCAAAATAACATTGAAAATGGTATTGCATTCAGTCAAAACGGGAATTTTATTTTTTCACAGACAAGAAGTATTATTAAAGTACTTCTGTTGCTGTTCTTTAAACTTCTGGATTTTTATGTTTATTTAAATTTATAGCCATAACATATTTACAAAAAGTATTGAATTATTAATGTTAAATATAATAGCATTTTTTAACTTCATTACAATTTTAAGATAAAGAAAAGATTTTTTGAATCTAGGAAATGCAACAACTTCTTGAAACCGGAGTTTCTCGTTTCTCCTGCTTTACAATTTGTATACCGTATACAACTTATTCTATAGCAAATTTTGTTTTCTATTTTTCAAAAAATGTATTTCTTTCTTGAATCATAAAAAATAAGTAAAGATTTTGGTTTGTCTTTCGGGAAATATACATTTTATTTGTAAACTTCTATTCGTAAAAATTCCATTTTGAAAGTATTCTATTTATTGTATATGTTATTGCATTTGTATTGTGTGTGTATTTCATTAATTGTGTGATAGTATTTGTATTGTGTAAATATTTTATTTATTGTGATTGAATTTATATTGTGTAAGTATTCAATTTTTTTTGAATTAGGTATTTGGTTTAGTATTAAAAATTACCTCATAGCTTCAGTAAACCTTGGCAGTGTTTGTGAAACCAGTACATCACTACCTTCACATGCAGAAAAAAAAGTGTGATTCTTTATTTGTATTTTATTAAAACAATTTTCCATCTTATTGTCTAAATGTCACATAAAGTGTGTAATAATAATGAATTATCGTGTTTAGTAATAATAAAAATTAATAACACACAAATAATAAGTGAGTATAATTTTGTTTGCTGTAATTTCGTAAAATAGTTCATAAATGTTTATCATTCAATTCCTATTATATATTAGCTCACTCTTTCTCTGTATATATTGTTACAAATTTTGTAAAATAGTGTAAATAATCCATATTTGGATGTGTAACTCATTTATATTACTCTATGCTATATTTATTTTATGTTAAAATTGTAATATCCACAAGCAACACCGTCCCTTATGTTATAATGGCGATTCAATAGGCATTTGGCGAAATCTTGGCGTCATTTTTGGTGACGGTTGGCGACCAGTTTGGTGACATTGGTAACCATGTGGGCGAGTTAGGGACCCTCTGGATTCTTCTAGAAATTGGGATAATAGCCTTTGTTGCTCAATATCCCAAAATAAATAAATCTTCTAGAAATTAGTGGAGAAATTCACTAATTTCACGAACTATGACGCAAGCGGATCTTTCTCAATTTTTCCGCCACTGCTATAAATACAGACATACTCGCCGCAACCAATTAATTTTGTTTCAATCAGCGAGTGATTAGTGAGCATTGTTTTGACTAGCGATTAGAAAACTTACCTTGACTGTGATTAGCTCGGCTGTGCTTGTGAATAATCCTTTACATATGTGCATTTTAGCCACTGCTTATTGTGTCTGAGTGCTGTTGAAGGAGTGAAATCTTTCTGAGATTTATTGTACGAATTTTGCTGTTGAATCCTGTATTGCAAGAATTGATATATATATATATATATATATATATATATATATATTCGTCAATAAATTCTCACCTCTCTTAACCCTTTCGCGCCTAACGTGACACATACGTCCCAAGCAAATTTCAAAAAATTCTTTTGGGACAGAAACGCTTCTCTATCTAATTGGAGACTTTCCCACCAGTCCTACCAATATTTTTGAAGGTATTTTCACTCACAAAGCAAGATGGCACAACCGTACATAAGCAATTACCGCATTTTTGAAGTGTTGTAGCAGCTCATTCCATGCTGTACGAACGTAAATAGTATAGTTTGGAAAATACCGCCTATTTTCGATTAAATTTTGATTGATCCATAAGTCTAAGGCCAGATAAGTTACTCACGAAACGGAATACCTCTAATAAACTGGTTAAGTGGCAAAGTTTTACTCCAGTTTTTATTATCGGGACATATGTGTCCCTCTCGTCTCGAACACATTGTCCGAACAGTCCTATGTAATCATGATGCTAAGTAATAACCATGAAGCTAAATACGCAAAAGTAAATCACACCATGATAGATGGGAGCAAAGAAGAATTTGAGTGCCCTGTGGCAATCGAATTATACAACAAAATCATGGGAAGAGTATACCTTTCAGACCAAATGGCAAATGTCTATAGATTAGATCGAAAATCTTTCAAGTGGTGGAAAAAGTATTTTTTCGCTTATTGATGAGCGCAATGGTCAACTCATGGATTGCGTACTGCGAACTCAAACATCGAAAACCCCACTTCTTGATTTCATTGTACCTCTTGCAGAAGCCTTGATGGCGTCTGGAAAGTTCAACGCACAGTATCAATGCCATATAGGAACTAAAGCCCATCCAAAACATCATGAAGCTTACTCAATGTTGGTGACCATCTGCCAGTAACAACAAAAACACGACGGCCGACGCCGTGCATAAATGTGCACAAACAAAAGAAGGAATCACGCACTAAAATAATGTTTAAGATGTGTAATGACCCATTGTACATTGGTTGTTTCAAACCTACCCTTCATAATTAAATTTTTATGACTCGAAAATCATTGGTTTTTTTAAAAAAGTTATTCATTGAAGTCTACTGGGACACATATGTCCAACGGTCCGGATTGATGGGACATATGTGCCCCGGTCCTAAATCAGACTTTAAAATTTTCCTAAAAATATAACATCTTAGTTTTAGCATTCTAGTGTGTCCTACTCATAGTTTATGGTACCAAAATTGTTCTGTTGTAAGAAAAAAACTCGTCGTGAAAGGGTTAAAAAGAAATGTCTTATTGTGTGAGACTGATTTGCATAAAATCCTCAAAACCGATCAACGTAACAATAGAGATATATATATATATATACTTATGTCCATAAATTAAGGATTATGAAGTTCAGGCAAAGAAACAGACAGAAGCAAAACAAATTTGACTTATTTGTAAAGTCTATTTATTAAACTAAAGGTAAAGAGCAAAAAAGATGCTATATGTTTGACATGATTAATAAAAATTGCGATTTTTACTCCCGGAAGCAAATTTCAAAAAAGAACCTATTTACAAAAAACAGTATAACATGGTTAGGATGATGGTTAATACGGAGTATGTCTCCCGGACGATGCAATACAGGCCTTACAACGCCTACGCATGCTGAGTATCAAATTATCAATCTGATCTTGGGGAATATTACACCACTCATCAAGCAATGCCCTCCGAAGTTCCGGTAGACAGGTGGGAGGGGGTTGACGGGCTGCAATTCGTCGGCCAAGCATATCCCACACATGCTTTATTGGATTTAATTCCGGTGAGTATGCTGGCCATTCCATACGGGTGATATCCTCTGATTGAAGGCATTCGTCTACAATGTTTGAACGGTGAGGAAGGGCGTTGTCATCCATAAACAGAAATTCAGCACCCATGGCGCCCCGAAACAAACGTACATGTTGTTCCAGAATGGCATCCCGATAGATGTGGCTTGTCATCGTTACACTCTGAACATGCAGGTCAGTTCTGGAACCAAGAATAATTCCTCTACAAACGAGCCATCCTGCACCACCGTAACGGTGTCGTTTAATGGTGTTCTCTTGGTGGTAACGGGTACCTGGCGCTCTCCATATGAAAGTCCGGCGAGAATCAGACTGCAAACTAAACCTGGACTCGTCGGAAAACATCACACAAGACCACTGTTGCAGTGTCCACAATGCATGCTCTCTACTCCAGGTTAATCGCAGGCGACAGTGAGTTGCGGTAAGGGGAACACATCTGACGGGCCTACGAGCATATAGACCAATGTGACCTAAGCGTCTGTACACGGTCTGCCTTGAAACTGTCGTACCGGTAGCTGAAGAGAGCTGACGAGACAGGTCTGATGCTGTGCTCTGTCTGTTTCTTTTGGCAGTAACTGCCAAATACTGGTCCTCATTCAGCATTGTAACTCTGGGGCGACCTGTGCTGTAACATCTACTCACATTACCATCATCTTGAAAACGTTGCCAAGGCCTGGAGATGACACTCTGGGCGATTCCAAGTTCCTCGGATACTTCCAGCTGGGTGCGTCCACATTCCAGACGTCCGATAATTCTACCACGTAAAAATCATCCAAATGCTTCCTCTGTGCCATAACTATGCGGTTATTGCACTGAAAAGCTTTTAAAGCGCTTGTGAACAATTTTACTTCTTTGCCACCATTTCTTATATACCCCTCTCTTACACTCTCGTCATTGTGACGTACCATCCACGCCATCTGGTAGTTTCCTGTAATTTGCTTATTCTTCTTCAAGATGTGTACGATAATTCTACAGGTGAAATTTTTATTTTAGAGTTCAATTTCTGTGTGATTCTGAATTATCCTTAATTTATGGACATGAGTGTATATATATATATATATATATATATACCGCTCTCTAGGTTTTTGCATTTTTTCATGTAAGTTTTTGCTTCATTATTCCTTTTCAAAATTATTTTTATTTGTATTTTGTTAAGATTAATTTCCTTTCATATTTTCTATTATTTTTGTTATTTTTATTTTATTTTTCTTTTGGTTTCAAATTACACGTGGTTGGTTTTAGGCCTAACTTTTCAGTATGGTTATGTTTTCTTGTTATGTATAAAATTTCTACTGATCAGGAAAAGGTTGGATCCATAAAATACATTTAACCCTAATTTTGCTGGTCCTTATTCAGCAACAGCTTTAGAAATCATAATAGGTCTTCATTTTAGTCTATTGACTCTTTTGGTTTCTTACATTTTAAAGTTCTAATTCTGTTCCATGTTATACATACGCTTAGTTAATTCTTCTACAATAGACTTTTCCATCATTTTTAAAGTTGTGTTTCTTGAAATCTGGGTTATATCTTCTAGCTTTGTTAGTGATATAATTTTGTATTATCAATTTTATTATGCCATGTATTTCTTTCATTTTATGTTACTATATATATATATATATATAAATATCTTGTTCAAATTTTCAACCGTTAATAAATACTTTCTATTCATCCAATCAAGTTCAAATAAATTTTTTTTTAAAACTTGTACTGGATCACTTGGTTTTAATACAATTTTTTCAAATAATAATTCATTAATCAAATTTAATTATTTAAATTAATTATTGGTTTTCGACGACAACTTAGATTCATCTCCATTGTTGTAATAATGTGACTGTTAAAACGATGACAAAACTTGGAGTCGAAAACCGGTTTTTGAGCCAAACTAGCCAAACCGGTGTGCATTGTTACAACAATGCAGACATATCATGCTCTTTTTTAATTCTTACCATTAGTTCACTCTCTCCCTATATATGTATATAATATACTACTGTGGCTAAGACTTTATACTATCATGACTATAGTTATCTTAGGTTTATAACTATTTTGTGTATATTTTTGAAATATATATATATATATATTGTTTAAATTTTCAATCTTTAATAAAATACTTTCTATTCATCCATTCAAAGTAGGAATTGACTTAATTTTTTTATACTACTTGTTTTATTGTTTAGCTATGAGTTAATTGTTAAAACCTTGAAACTCATGATATAAAATAAAATTGCACTTTTGAATGCATATATACATATTTTAATATATAAATGTTTTATCGAAACGTATTTTCTTATTTAAATCCAGTAATTATGTAATGAATTTTATATTGCGGCTACCAAGCGAATGCTGGACATTACAATGCAATGTAAACAGTGTACGTGTTCAGTAAACCATATAACATTTTAGTCTATAGTGTTCTAAAGATTGTAAAACATATTCACTGAGATAATTTTTGTTATTTTTAAGTTTTCCAAAAAGTCTGTTGCGGTTAACATTTTACATTTGATGAATATACTTGTGTGAGAGCACTTAGTTTAATTCTCAAATGCATTTAAAGATAATTAGAGTTATAATGTACAACAGCTTGGAGTGATTTATATTCCTCGAAAGCTCAGCTTATGTTTAATTTCAATCACACAATTGATGCATTCAGCTGTGTTTTGACATTTCTGTCAGAGAAACATACATCAGTTGAATGCATGAATCAATATAGCTTTAGAGTAGTTAATCATTGATCTATTACCAAAGTTTCTGAGTATTAATAAATCATTTATATACAATCTGCCATCATTTTACTTCACTTATGTCTTCGTTACACGAAATATTAAAATTGAATACTAAACATTTATTCAAATTACTGATGTAATTCTCGATTAAACATAGGTACTTTTCAGAAATTTATCTGAAATCAGCAAACCCCAAACGGGAATGGAGTAATATAAGTTAGACAAGCGTTTCTCAAACTGTGGGGCGTACCCCCATAGGGGGTACGAGCATATTAGAAAGTCGAAAACAAAAGATAATTTAAAAAATTATTAATTTATTCAAAATAAGCAAATAAAACATATTATGACATAATAAAAAATAAAATACACATTTACACTGATATAATACACTTATAAATATAACAATACTGCGCAATGTATTTTATAATTAATTTAAGAACTAAGTTAAGAATGCTAAGTTAACTACTAAATTAAGTACAAGTTTAATAAATACCAGTGACCCCATTGGCTTGTCATATACAAAATTATATACAAAAATGAACACTTATTTTGATAATGTGTACTGTTTATAATTAATCCCTTAAATGCCGATTTAAGTTTACGTGATTCAGTCCCAATGCCACCGTTTTTTAACACGTGGGAGAGTGAATGTGGTGTATTGTGAGGGGGAGGGGTTAGAGAAAAGGAATAAATGAGCAAATCTTCTGAAATAAGTAAATCTCTGTTAAGGTCCTTTTATCACACTTCACACTTTTAAAAGATCACACTACGGAAGACGTATATATACATCCGTTGCATTTAACGCACTGTCTGTTCGCCAGACTTAAGAGGTTAAAGTCGTATTGTGTGTGTAGCTTTAGCCCTAAAGTATATTATTATTGAACTCAATACATTGTTACTGTATGGGGAGGGGGCGCGATGAAAATTATGATGGAATATTAGGCCGAGAATATTGAAAGTTTGAGAAGCGCTGAGTTAGACACTTTTACAAAAATCTCCATATATAGGAATTGCAATTATTTTAGATACAATAATCTTAATTTCCTTTTTACCCTTTAAATGAATTATATTTCTGGCATTTCTAACGTAATATTGTACAATTTTGTTCATGAAAATGTCTTATAAATATATATATATATATCTATATTTCTTAACACTGCAGACATCTTTGGTCTTTGCGAAGACATTTTCATGAACAAAGTTGTACAATATTTGCGTTAGAAATGCCAGAAATATAATTCATTTTAAGGGTAAAAAGAAATTAAGATTATTGAATCTAAAATATAATTGCAATTCCTATGTTATAATATCTTAGAGTCTCTAAAATAATGGTAGTATGTTTACAATTCTTATTTTATTATTTTTATTCTTTTCATACTTTTGCTAAGTACTACTTTTCAGCCATTGCTTTGTTTTGAATTTGTATTTGGGTTCAGAATCTGGCAATAACATGTTTATCGTACTCAGATTTAGCGCGGGCTCTGCATTTCTGTATGCAATTTTTAGTTGTTACTTTTTCTCATAATGGATTTAGATTTCCTATCCATTAGTTCCAATAGGGTTTTGCTCGGTATTATTAACAGAAAGGGGGAAGGTTGGCTGGCCAAAAAACATGTTCAACCCCACTTTTATATAGAGAAATTTTGTAAGGAAAAATTTTTTGTATATAAGCTGTCCTAATTTAGCAATGTTGATAATACTGTAGCATCCATTCTTTTTTATTTTTCTATTTAACTCTATTATTTCAATTTTTTGTATCTCCTTTTAAATTCTGTTGTCTGGTTACATTGCAATTACAATTCTTTTCAGTTTTAATCATGTTAATTCATCTCTCTCTTGTAGAGAAATTTTGAATTAATATATATATATA